>JAMAGU010000008.1:913903-1027081 GCA_023626375.1 Talaromyces sp. PF30-5 | reverse complement strand
AATAAATATAGAATAATTTTGTATAATCATTTTTTAATTCATTTTCTGTTGTTTTAAATTTTTTAATATTGGTTAATTTTTTAAATTTTAAAAAAAAAAAAAAAAAAAAAAAAAAAAAAACAACAACAACAACAACAACATGTTACCACATCACCAAAAGCGACGAAATATTCTTTGGACAAACGTCCCAAGAATAAATGAGAATTGAAAATCTCAGAATTCAATGCTGCACTCTATCGTATCAGTGACGAGATTCTCTACCCGAAGGTCCCTGCTGACATTGAACTGACGATTGCACCTGATCATCTTGACAATTCCTCCGCATTTGTAAAGCGAACAGGCTTTAAGCAGTTTGAAGGCACGCCAAATGAAGGGTCAACATACCAAAGGCACTTCTTGATGAGATTCTCGTCATGGAGAAACTATCTGAAAAGCCTATCCGAACATCGTTCAATATTACGGATGTCATGTTACACGCGGATTTATCACATCTGTCCTCCTTGAAAAGCTCGACATAACCTTGACGGCCTATGTTTGTACGCCAAGCTTTCAAAGTCTTGATAAATCCCAGTTTTGTGAAGCTGTGGAATTCGCTGTGGAATACATGCATAGTCTTGTGGCGCATAACGATATCAATCCTGACAATATTATGATAAAAGATGGGAAGCCTATATTGATTGACTTTGACTCATGTCAACCTTTTGGGACACCCCTGCAGTCTCTAGGTACTAGAGGCTGGTAGGTATGAAGAAATTTTCTTTACATCTGAGAAGGTGCATGACATCTACTCGCTAAAAGGCTTCGGGTGTGGATTGAAAACTCTTTTTTTGTGAAACAAGTATAGATGCCACTTTTCCATTTTGAATGGTTTGAGTAGATATTTGGAAATGCTGATCTTTGTCATTTATCAATGTGTTCTCTTCAAGTTATTTTTTCACAGCCTCGAAAGGCCCCCAATTGTGGCTGCATCCATCAGCCGCACTACGTGTATAATTAATCCTGGAGGTTATGGCCCCCACCGAATTTTTCTCTCTGCCCTACATACTATTGCAAATGTGCGCGGTATCCCCATTGGCGGGTCCGTAATCTAAACATACCTGCCTCCAGAGCTGGGGGTGCGTGCACAGGTAATATAATAAGGCTCATGCCACTTAACCCAAACAACATTTCCTATTAACTTGAACATTCGAAATCTTTTTTCGTCTCATCTTAGTCCTAGTACTGCATTACTATGGCCACTTCCAAGCCAGATATTGTTCTTGTTGCCGGTGCTTGGCACCCCCCGGCTGCTTACGACCGGCTTCGCAAGCTGCTCGAATTACAGGGCTTCACTGTTCATGTTCCTCGTCTCCTTACATTGAACCGTGTACGACCCCCGAACGCAGATCTGTACTCAGACAGTGAGATGGTTGCCAATTTAGTCACTGAGTTGGCCGACGCCGGTCGCTCTGTTGCTGTTCTTATGCACTCCTATGGAGGTCAGGCTGGTACCAATGCTCTAGCCGGTCTAAGCATCGAATCTCGCAAGGAAAGAAATCTTCCTGGGGGTGTAACACGACTAGTCTATATCACTGCCTCTGCTTCTATTGAAGGCGACTCTATGATGGATCTCGTTGCGAAGATGGGACACAATGATTTGGTTCCACTAGCCTTTGACTTCGCTGACGATGACACCTGTATTTCACGCGACCCAAAGAATTTAATCGTGGGTCCAGGCCTTTCCGAAGAAGATCTCGAAGAATACGTGGGTGTTTTGGAGCGCTTTAATGGAAAGGCTATGTACCAGCCTTTGAAGTACTGTGCCTGGCGCGAGATCCCCGTTTCCTACATCTTCACCACAAACGATATGACATTGCCTCTGGACTACCAGCGAGATCTGGTGAGTGGCATGGAAGCAGCAGGGCGTGAAATACAGAAGTTCACCCTGGAGACGGGCCATTGTCCCAACATTACGAAACCGGAGGAGTTGGCGAATATTATCGAACAAATCCTGGCTTAAAATGGGGTACATTCATCTGCTCAGTGACACAAAAATGGACTCTCTCTTTCCTTGAGCGCATATTAAGTGTTGTTTAACGTTTAAAATTCTATTTTCCTCATTAAGCCATTGTGTCAGATTCGGATGTCCGCATTGTCGTACAAGAGACATTGCACGAGGGATGGCGATTAGCATGTATTAGGCCTCTTTTGGGCTACTTCTCAAATAGAAAATCAAGATATCCTCAAACTTGAAGTTCATTCCCAAACTTCTGGCACAATAAGTAATGTCAATAGTACCCAATGTCATAGGAGTTGCCCTTAAAACAGTATTGGAATGTGTTTAAGAAGATTGCGAGAGACAAATCTCGGGACAAGTTGCATATGCATGTAAGAGCTAAGGAGAATATGCCTTATTGCTAATAATGGAGATCGTATGATAATCCAAGGACCTTCTAAATTGAGTGACTAACAGTCCGGAAATCGGCCTTTTCAAGGATTACATCTCATAGTGTCTAGGAGAGACACCCAAGCGCATGAGATTATGAGCTTCAAAAGCGATGCAATCGTGACTGAATGTTTGCGCTACATGGATGATCGCTCGGGATTCCCCGATTACATTTCATATAGACCGACCTTGCGGCAGAATTCCTAAAGGGGTTAGTATCCATCATGCTCCAAGCGAAGTTAATGTCTGAGGGATCTGGCCTCAAAATGGGTTTAGAGTTTTCCATATTGGATCCATTCATTGTGAGGTTGACAGTCCTCGTAAAGATACGAAAATATCACGCATAGTCTTGCTCCAAGATGTGGAGGCACGAATGCCGGGCATTTATGAGTAAGGCCAGCGGTCTACACAGACGCTCTATTTCAAGCACAGCCGGGTCATTGATGTCAAGGACGCAGCTATGCCCTTTGATTGCCTGCCAACTGAATTGCTCCTCCTGGTCTTTCAGAGCCTAGAGTCGGGAAAAGATCGCGATTCCCTCATTCAGACTTGTAATGACATACTCAAAAAACTATATCCAAACATGACTTCTCGCCGCTCTTCTGGGCAGCGAACGAAGGCGCAACCAGGACACTTGAGCGCATTTTTGAAGCAACAACCCCTGGTCTCACCCTAGCAGCCAAGTACTTTGATATACGATGGACTACACTCCATGAGACCGGGTACGTTAGTAGGTACCATTGCCCACGCTTTCAAGTCAAATCCGCACGTATTCTGACATTCCTCTGCACTGCTGCTGGAATCGACGATGCTTCGACTCATTTCTACCCTGTGACCAAATACGACACCTCTCATATCCCCATAGTATGTCTGTATCGAGATGTACTAATAGAGGCCGCCAATCAGGGTGGGATTGAAGCAGAGAAGTCTCTGTATGAGAAGATCCTGTGGCGTCTTGATGAGATCAAGGGATATGCTGGGGGCATATCATGCCATCTCAGAGATTTTGCAGCTTGGAATAAACAGCCAAAAATGATTGAGTTTCTTTTGGAAAATGGAGTGGATCTCAGTGCCATTTACGGAAAAGGTCCAGACACGCTAGTTTCCCCCTTACATCTTGCTTTCTCTGCAGGGAATCAAGAGGTTTTGGATAAATTGCTCGCGAATGAACTCGATCCCGACATACTTGATGAACGTGGGGGAACACCACTCTTCGATGCAGTTATCTACTATCATGGGGAGATAGTATACACTCTACTCGAGACTGGTACGGATGTCTACAGAAAGTTTCCAGAGAGCTTTACATACATATAGACGTGATTGGAGGCATCGGGATATTCCAGATCCAGGAGATCCCGACCCGCTTCGTTATGCTGTAATTGCTTGCATTGTCGAGAAACTACATGAGGCTGTGAACTGGAGGCTAAGTCTCGGTCTACGAAGAAATGGGGAACATGTTTATCGCGAATTGAACGAAGATCCGTTACCCCCTTTCATTCCCGAAGAACTACCTTCCCGGGCGAAGCATGTGGCGCCGACTTATAAAAATCTCCTGAAACAAACTGTTCCACCGGACAGCTTAGATACACAAGGCAACTTGGTCCTGGAGGAAAATGGCAAAAGCCGAACCTTTGCGCGTCTCAACATTATCATAAATACTGGCAGGATTTATACTGTTTAAGAAGCACCAAAATGAAGATGCACAGCTGCTTACACTTTCCCTCCCGAAACATTCTCCGCCTTTGGGCTTCCCTACTCTGAAACTACCCAAAAATCTCTTCATCAAACTTCACACGATACTCATGTGCAGCCCTTCTCATTGTCTCCATATCCGGAACGAAATCAAATCCATTTTCTTTGAGAGTTCGAATCGATTCCAGGTCGAGAGTTTCTCCCTTCCGTGTTCTCAGATACTTCAGCATGGCGATGGCGTCCATCATATCAAACTCAATTTTGCGGCCTCGATCGCCAAGATAGACTCTGCGCAATTTCCTCTCAAGAGTCCATTTTAAAGGGGCAGCGAGAACTTCTAGGTGTTCTCCTTTGAACAACCTAATCAATATGTAAGCTTGTGATTATTTTAAGAGTCGCGGTTACAGTCAGGGCTTCCTAAAAGAAACAATACAGTGGATATTTTCGAATATACATCTTTCATCTCTCTTCCTGGGGATCTATAACTTGGCAATCAGATGGCGCAGAGCACAACAGCAGTACACACGGAGTTAGCTCCTTTCGTGCATGTTAGGATCCGAGGCTACTTGGACCAGACCTTGTTGCTTTGTT
Organism: Talaromyces sp. PF30-5; assembly: GCA_023626375.1. Taxonomy (NCBI): domain Eukaryota; kingdom Fungi; phylum Ascomycota; class Eurotiomycetes; order Eurotiales; family Trichocomaceae; genus Talaromyces; species Talaromyces sp. PF30-5. Next base: position 1,022,373 of record JAMAGU010000008.1, on the reverse strand, counting down.
CTGTCGGGCTAGTTTAAACAGGTATATTCCAAGCTTGTGCGGTTGTATAGTACTAATCGAAGCGGCGAGACCTAAATTACGCTCAGGCTGCTTGCATCTATTCACTGGTATGTTCTAGGTTGACTTTGCCGTGAGGCTCCCAGTAAAACCACTCAGCCTCCTTGTGATCTCCGGGATCCGTCCCTGCCACCCCAATACACCCGCAGTTGTGATCACGCCCAGAGTCGCGGTAGTCAGGAACAAGTTGCGCAGAAAGCCTATGAAGCGTTTCTTGACGATAGCATCGCTGCGATCGGAGAAATTACTCGGGGTGTTCGTTCGGGGGAAGGGTTGATCCGGAACGGGCTTGTCAAGAAACTATGAATCTCATTAGTATTGTTTTTTTGCGAACAGGTTTTCAAGTTGAACCGAATACCTTGCATAAAGGCTCCCATCCATCCTCAACAGACCATTCCAACAAATTCTCCTTCGGCACCACGGCACGGATAATATTACAGTGATCACGATACACCCATTTCCCATTGCGCCGAATACCGTCCGTAGTGCTACCGTTGACAGCTTGAAACTTAGCGGGAAATGCGTATTTCATATAGAAGCTATACAGCCAGAAAAGGTCCGGGCAGAACCAATGCAGGACCCAGAGAGACCAGACTCTGTCAACTTGTTGGACAATTGTCTTTTCTATACTGCGATGCCAGGCGTCCAAGTCACGGCGCACATTGAGAATAATTTTGGCGTCAGGATAAGCCGCCATTAACTCTGTGGGAAATATCGTGGGCAAAGAATCGATGACAGCCTCGCTATCGCCGATGAGGATATCGAATTCGGCGGCGCTGATTTGCACGTCCCCGTCATTCTTACCATTGTACTTCCGCTGCACCAGCTCCCAACAATGCTGTAGTTTGCAGCCATCTGGCTCGAAGACCAAATCCCAGCCGTGGTAAGTTGGCAGGCCCAGAGTTTTTAAAGCGACACTTAATGATTCTGTTCCCGTTCGTGGCATGCCCATGCAAAGCACTTGGACAGGCTTGCTTCGCTTATGCGGAGCTGGCTCAGGGAACCCATAGAATAACTGTCGGAGAGCGGACATTGATATCAGTTTACACACGGAATTATTCGAAAGGGACGGTAAAAGAAGCGAAAAAACAAAGAGCCATCCGAGAGTAATTTCAGAAAAAGAGGTCTCAAGTGTTTCAATTGGCGTCTATCCACTTTATCATTTTCTTGCTTAGGCGACTGGGCCTGATTGACAGCTTCAAATAATGTTCCACTTATTTCAATGTTTGGGGGCTGAACCGGGGACTACTATTAGACGACGACGGCAATGAATTGAAAACTACAAGGGGAGTGATGATATATTACATGTATTTAAGAATAAAGTGGAGAATAACATCTATGTTCAGCAAATGAAAAGCCATGATGCGAAATGGTATGCGAACTGATTACAATTCGGCCCCCATTTCCAAGGCTCCCAACTTTTCAGGACTTTTTCTAGGCTTGCCCCATTTGAGGAAGAAGTGCGATTCCACCGGCAGGGGGGTTCTTAATCGATTCAATGTTTCTTTGGCGAGCGACTATAACCTACTTTTTTCAAAAGAATTGATGTAGAACGAATTGATGTAGAACGTGGAGTTGAACTAAGCTAGAATCTCAATTGCGCGCGGATATCAGAGAAAACTCAAATAAACAAGTCAAAACAATTGCGTATCTCGTCTTAGACCTCGATAGTAACAAGATTCCAATTGAAAACGCTCCGGTGTTTTCCGTTCATCGCCAATCGAGGCAGCAGATGGTTGGTAACACGAGATTTGAGATGATGCACTTTTCAAAATCTGCTTACCTACTAGCTGGATGACTAAATGACTCAATCCGAATCTGATCTAACAAGAAAGTTGTTTATATTATGAAGAATTAGGTAATACACAGGATATAAATGTACATAAAAGGCCATGGTCACGTCGCCGACCCGCGGAGTTTATCGACGCATGAGATCATCCTCAGTCCTTTCTTCAGACTGCGTTACGGCCGTCGTGACCATGATCTCGTTGCCATTAGGTGGGGAATGGGACGGTTCGCCACTGGTTTTAGTCTGCACCACGATATGTTCTTGACTCTCAGCACTTGAGCCTGGTCTAGTTTTACCCCATGTTAGGCTCGAAGCAAGCTCATAGGGGTGCATGCGCTTATCCCCACCATAGCTCCTCGAACCGGGGAATCCACTGCTCAATTTACCATTTGGTGTACTGCTGAGACCACCGCTAGACCCGTGCGTGGAGAACCATCGAGAATTGCTTATCAATGGTTTGATGCCGGGCGCACAGACTGTTAAAGCGGAAACGATTGCTTCTCGGGATGCCCAGCCCAGCGCGGTTGATAATGTTGAGATGTCTTTGACGGAGTAGTATGCACGGAGGACCGCAGCAACCATGACGAATATACCGGAAGAGAAGAGAACGCAGAGTAATAGCTTCTGTCTTAATGGGATACCGGCCTTGATGACGAGAGGTATTGGTACAGCCATCACGGCAATGTCGGTTCTAGTTTTGGGTTAGTCAGTGCATGTTTTGGATTGTGTTTAAATGGGAGCATACATGATACTCAGAGTCTCAATGATGATATAGTTCAATGGCCGTAAAGTACAGTTATCTGTCACATGGGTCAATCTTTTGTCATGCAGCATTAGGCAATTATGGCAATAAATCTTACCCCCCGCGTATGGCTTGACTTGCCAGCTTTTGTGTACCGGCATGCAAGTGAAAAGATGCACGAAGACCGATGCTAAACATGTGCATACAGATAAGAAAGCCGCGGCTATTGTTAGACGGTGCTCGCGAAGACCTCTCCTATAAATAAAAACTAGAATTAGGAATCTGTTAATGCTGTGTTCATTTGGAAAACCCACGTCATTCGATTATAGAGACACAGAAGTACGCCTTTGAAAGACCACACCATGGCAATGTACGATATCCACGCAATAAATGCATCGATAGAGCCGCTGCGGTAGTCTGCAAGCATGTCATCCGGAATTGCCATTGCTGTCTTCGTAGTGAGCCCGATATTTGAATTGTGAACCGCTATTGAAGCAAATTAGCAGGGGTACGTAAGAACAAATTGGCGAAAAGAACTCACATGTACAGAGGTAAAGGAAAACTGTAAGCATAGTCCAGCAGATCTAAACACATGTTAGCATTGCACTTGGCTGGTTATTGATGAGAAACTGACAAAAGCAAGGACTAGAAACAAATCATCCCATTGAAGCCGGCCTTTGCCAACATTCCATCGTGCGTATAGACGAATTGCAATGATAATTGTTCCGATCGCCCACTCGGAAAACATTTCTGCCGCCAAATTGTAGGCCATTTTGTGCAGACTACCTCAGCGGTCGGAACGACCAACACAATTAAGTGCACGATACAGATCCCTTGTGCTTTAGAGGTAGCAACTCAATAAACAGAGAAGTTGTGCAGATATAATCATAATGAGAATTCGAAGTGGAACTAGATTCTTTGTATCATCTAAAGTTCCCACCCCTTTTCTATACGAGACAATAAACAAGGATTGCAACACGATCCACACCATCGGCGATGTTTGACGGGAGACAGGAAAACTCAATAATTGCGGACGCTATTGTGTCCCGAATTTTCCATTAGGTTCAGTCAATACCCCACGAAGGATCTAGAGAGAACCTTACTTGACCGTTTAGGTGACTGTCGTAGGCATGATCTACGTTCCCCTTAAGTACTCGGTACTCAGTAAGATTTCACGAACTGTCAAGAACGCCACTAGATACTCTATTGAGCAATTCCTCCGAGTGGAGTCAACTTGATCCAAATTTGAGTGGATACAATCGTGTACGATCTGAAGATGTCCAGACCGCGAACCGCCGGAGTCGCTTAAGAGTTATTATCTAGTATTTGAAGACAAGTAGAGCCTGAGTTGCTCCGGTGTTGAGCATTCGACAGGTACCTAGGTATGTCCACATGTGCATATAATAGAGTGAACATGAGAAACTGCTCAGAGTATTTATCGCTCATAATGGACGGTGTCGTTTTCCGTATTTATCAACATGGTTTCGGGAGTGAAAGCACATGTGCATATGGATTAATAAGGTAAGAAACGTTGATCGGCTTATGTGTGAGATCCACTCGGACTATGGAGCCTCGTGTACGCCTGCCCGCTTTAAACGCTAATGTTGAGACATGAAATGTAAATAAAACGGATTGAAACGCAAAATGACTCAGAATACTACCAATCCAAGGGCAAGGTATAACTTCGGGAGTATGGATCTTTGTGTATGGTAAAGGTATAACTTCGGGAGTATCTTTGTGTATGGTACATCTATACCCTATACGGACTGCGTTAATGGAGTAAATCCAATGTGAGCTTTTCTAATAATAATGTACCTAGTACGTAAACTATGAAATGAGAGTTCAGTCCATATGGGGAGCCTAAATTAGTCTCAAAGATCCGCGCCTAGAGAGTATCCACTCGAATTATCTACAGCCACCCGGTACTTCGCAGGACATTTCCGCTTCATTTCCCAGCCGGAGGGATTCCGGCTCATCGACCCACCGTACCCGCTATGTGGTCCTCGGGCCTTGGGCTCCCCGTTCCGTCGTGGATCGACGCGAAAATCCCAATTGTCATGAGGAATGACTCCATAAGGCCGAAAATCTTTACTATAATAATGAACTGAATTTGAGAAAACGAGCTATAGCCGTCACACTTGAAGATCCTTCGTAGATAACAAGCGGTATTCCCGAATGGGCCGTGTGCAGTTGGCCTTGATGGACACTTGGAAGGACGATTGACCCCACTGCCTTAAACTTGAATAACTTAACTCGAGGAGAAAACGCACTGTGTCCTCCAAAAAATTGAATTCCCACCGAAATCCCAAGATCAATTCCATACACAGCGTCTTTCACAATGGATATCCAACAAATTGAGGGATTGTTGAAGCAGACCCAGGATTTGATCCAGATTTACAAATCTGAAGGGACTGAAACTAGCCGTACCAATGCCCAAGAACAAGCATTACAGCTAGCACGCTCATTGGAGCGCCCTAGAGATGCTATCCTGAAACTGGCATATTGTGTAAGCCCAATTCACCTTATTCTCACTAAAGCACGTACAATTGGAGCAAAATAGTGACAATCATGAATACAAAAAGCCCGCCATTGTTATGGCCGTCAAGGTAGCCCTTGACATGAAAGTGTTTCCCATCCTGGCAGAAGCCACCTCTCCTGTGCCTCTTGCCAAGTTGGCAGCGGCAAAGCCCGCGGACCCGCTTCTCGTTGGTAAGTGAATTGACAAATAGTTCCATTTATTTAACATGTGTCTGACATCTCCCCTTTAGAACGTATTCTGCGCGTTCTAGTCGCCAACTCCATCGTGGCCGAGCCTGCTCCTTGCGAGTACCTGCCTACCGCACTTTCAAAGGAGCTCACCAAGCGTCCATCCATTGGGGTTCTAGAATCTCTGTATGTTTCCCCGTTCTTTGCTGGGGCACGTATTCTGCAGCTATTAATGACCTGTTTTCTCTTAGATTCTGCGAATTCCTCCCTTCCTTCCAAAAAACACCTGAGTTCCTCGAGGCCACCAACTACCGCAACCCCGATGATCCTCTCGTTGCTCCACTTCAATATACCCATGACTTGGGCAAGAAAAATGGCTTCACCTGGCTTTGTGAGAATCCTCTTGCCCTGAGTCGATTCAATAGCTTTATGGAAGGACAAAGAGCCGACCGTCTACACTGGGGTGATTGGTTCCCAGTAAAGGAACAAATATTAGACCACCCCGAGCTCACCTCTGAGACACCTTTAATTGTGGATATCGGTGCTGGTCGTGGCCATGACCTGATTGGATTCCGCCAGAGATTCCCAGATGCCCCAGGGAAGCTGATTCTGGAGGACCTTTCCATCGTCATTGACGAAGTCAATGGTGCACAAGACCTTGCCGCAGCCAAGGTGGATACGCAGGTCTTTGACTTCTTCAATCAAGAGCAACCCATTAAAGGTACTGTGATTCTTATGAGTGGTATGGAGTAGTGCTGATATTTAATTTTTCTTATTTTAGGTGCTAGAGCGTACTACTTCAAGAACGTCATGCACGACTGGTCTGATGAGAAAGCAGCCATTATTTTCAACAACCTCAAGCCTGCTATGAAGCGTGGATTCTCTAAGATTATCATGGAGGAATACATTCTTCCTGATCAGAATGCTAACTCGCTTCCTTGTACTACCGATATGGCTGTGATGATATTTTGCTCTGGTCTGGAGCGGACGCGCCAGCGCTGGGACAACCTGTTGACAGCCAATGGTCTGCGTGCGCTGAAGTACTGGGTGCGTGAAGGCGAGGGACTTGGAATTATTGAAGCCGAGCTTGCATAGAACATTGAATGTAAATATGGGTGGGATCTGTCATTAAATAGATTCTCTTTCCTAGGCTTCAAAGCTCTCTCAATGGCAATGCCCAAAAGTTAGGATATTATGAAAGGCATGTGAGCGTGAAAATGTAAACTCTTCGGAGTTTGTTGAATAAGTCTCTACTACATTGTCACATTATTTGACCAAATATTAGTTGATCACCTATGACTAGTCGCTGGCATAGTAGCTAAATTAGTACTATAGGCTTAATGAATTTCACCCGGACACTATAAGTCCAGCATATCCAATGCAATAGACTAGGTATCCGCTTATGCGCTCAAAATTGGTCACATAATGTTGAAGGGTCTCCAGCAATTCTATATTAACTGTTTCATAATTTGTCTCATCATAGAATCTAGGTAGTAGTATATGGAATTGTCTAGGTAGGCTTATTCAAGGATCGCATATTGCTGCTGGGGCTCGGGCTCTTTGAATGTACTGCTTTCAATGTAAGCCGTCAAGTTAAACATTTGAATCGTATTATGGTGAATACAATCAACTCGAAATATTGAGCATCTCTGGTCTTCTGTCGCCATTATAGGGTACGTGCACGGGTACCCCTACACGCTAAACTCGCGCGCTTTTAGTCGCCCTCCTTCTCCGCAATGGGGGCAAACTACTTCTATGCATTTATGAGGGGTACCGAGCTTGAAGTTCAGGGCGTGAGAGATATTCCTTTTTACAAAAAAAAAAAAAAAAGAAAAAAAAAAAAGAAAAGAAAAGAAAAGAAATGAAGGAGAGAAAGGGACAGGTTTTGCTTTCTTTGAATTTGGATGATGCCGGAGAAACTTGATCTATCGTAGACTCGCGCGACATCATATAGATCTATTCCTTCAACTTGGTAACAAGCTTACCAGTGTTTCCTCCGGAAAACAGCAACATCCATGTGCGGGGTATATCTTTGAAATCGGTGTCAACTACCATTTCACTCTCGTCGCCAATGATCAAGTTGCCCTTCTTCCACTCGTCAACAAGAATACCCCGAACTTCTGACAAATGGTCAAACCAGTCAATATTGATGAACCCAAGGATCTGCAGGCGCATATAAACAACTTCCTGTGGGGTTATTAGTTCAAAATATTCATAGGAGAGCTTTGAAACAATGAAATAGTTGAGACTTACATAGAAGTTCTTTAAACCGATTAGATCGGAATCCCGGTTATAGTTCGCAATGGTGCCACTGGATTTGTTAGTGCCATGTCAACAACATGTTTGCATTTTGGTATCTTACCATGCTGCGACGCGGCCAAATCTAGCCATTCTGGTCAACATGAAGTCAAGAATCTCCCCTCCGACGTTATCTAAAGCCAAATAATCGTTAGTAACCGATTTCGTATTTTCGGTAACAGGATCACGCACCGAAGAAAACGTTCACCAAATCACTTGTCTCCTTTTCAAGGTCTTTCTTGAAAGATGGGGATTTGTAGTTCAAGCAAACATCTGCGCCAAGCTTCTCTACCCATCGACACTTCTCATCTGTACCAGCGATGCCGATAACCTAACATAAATTTGTTAGACAAAAACCAAATATCCTCCGAAACCACGACAGAACAAAATTTACCTTTTTACATCCAATCATTTTCTTCGCAATCTGAATAGCTATGTTACCAACAGCACCTGCAGCGCCGCTGACAACAACGGTATCCTCTTTGGTAGTCTTCACGATTTGTGTGAGGCCATAATAGGCTGTATGTCCTGGCAGACCAAGAGCTCCCACAAAATGGGTGTCAGACAAGCCAGGCTGGGAATCGATCTTCGCGACATCCTTCGCTTCCGCAACTGAGTATTCGGTCCATCCAGATACAGCATTTACCAGTGTACCAATTGCAACATCGGCGCTGCGAGTGTCCACAACACGGAAAATTCCCATGGAGGTCATTACTTGGCCCACTTCAACAGGTGGCATGTAAAGACGTCCAGGTATAGCGTGAGGTGAGATCCATCCTCGCTGTGCGGGGTCATTGCTCAAGTACACAGTCTTTAATAGCACCTGGCCATCTTTTAAGGCTGGGATATCAGCGGTGGTCAATTTGAATGTCCGGTTTTCTCCATCGAGCACAGCCTCGGCGTATGGCTTCTCATTGAGAATCCACTGTTGGGTTTTGGTAGGTAAAGACATCGTTTGCTGGTACTAGTTTCGCACAAAAATGAAGTAAGCTTATTGTAGTTAAAGCGATCGCTCAATTTCTTAGAAGAACGAGTTTTTTATAACTCGCTTCCACGGCTAAAAGTCCATCCGCTTAATACTTGGTTTGAAGCAGTTTTGAATTAATAATCGCAGCTATGCTCCATATTCCCCACAAGCTTGTAGTTTTTAAGCTGTGCGATAGGTCAATCAGGAGCGGTGGTTGATCAACTTACCTGCTCGGCTCGGATTTCTAAGCGTCCGATGAACATCCAGCGGGGTACGACGCAGAAAGGTGCCGAGCGTGGGGGTTGCCCCCACTATCTATTCAACTGAACGGACTACATTTGGTTCATTCGGTAAGTCTAATCATTAGTTCGGAGATAAATTTAAACCTATCGATTAACCTTGGCGACAAGCTTTTTTTTCAAAAAAAAAAAAAAAAAGAAAAAAAAAAAAAAAACAACAAGGTGATGGGATCTACAACCAAACGAACTTCCGAGCACCCGTGTAGTGGCGGGGATGACGATCGTGCCGAGTTGCCCTGGAAAAGAGAGCCACCGGGCAGACTTGCCTTGCTGCTTAATTGAATATACACGGTCCCATTGTTCACTGCGAGGAGGGCTACCTAGGAATGAAGTAGTACGTTATACGTCATCAGGACCTTGGTAATCACAGATGTGTTGTCATTGCTGCAGCAGTAGAAGAGATGCCACCAAAGAGCACTTAACGGCCTCAATCATGACTATCAAAAAATGCTGAATTCTTATCTATACATTTAGATCAAGTTCATAACGAGTTCTTGTAGTCTAACACGGTCTGCTCAAAGGATTCATCCCGCTTAAAACCCAAAGATATAGCTTGTGTGTTATCGAACTGAGTAGGCCAAGATCTTAAAATTGGAACGCAGGCCGGGTCCTCCTTTTCCTTGAGTAGAGCCAGTTTATCTTTGCCACCGACCTTCTCCAGAGCATTCATCATATCTTGGACAGTCACACAGATACCAGGCACATTGATCTGACGGACATGTGGGGGTACAGAGTCGGCCGGTAGGCGAAGTGTGAGAAGAAGGTTATACACTAGGGTTTTAGGCGAGCATAGCCACGATTTGAATGATCGGTCCTCGATAGGAATCACGCATTCCTCACCGTTGAGAGGTTCACGAATCAAGCCGGAAAGGAAGGATGAAGCGGCGGCGGTTGGCGCACCGGCACGAACGGAAATAGTAGGGAAACGCAAGCTGAAGCCATTGATGAACTTGCGACGAGTGTACTCGTTCACCAAAGTTTCGCAAACGACTTTCTCGGCACCGTACGAGGATTCGGGCGTTGGAATGACACTGTCGGTTACCACCTCCGGTAAGGGTTGACCATAAACAGCCTGGCTGGACGAATAGATCACTCGAACACCCGGGCAAGTATGTCTCAATGCCTCTAGTAGGTTGCGCGTCGCGTCGATGTTCACACTCATACCCAAGTCAAAGTTCGCCTCGGACCCCGAGGACATTATCCCATGGAAGGCGTAGACAGCATCTAGAGACTCTTCGACGATTTCCTTTGCCGAGTACAGGAGATCTCCTTTCACTGAAGTCGCATTTTGGGGGTATTTGACGCCATTGGGGATTGGAGGTTGGTGAATATCCGTCAATGTGACGCGGTATGCGGGGTCGTTGAGCAATTCTCTAGCGAGTAATTGACCGATGAAGCCGGCGGCGCCGGTAATGAGGATGTGCATTCTGGCAGAGGGAGGGTAGAGGGGATAATAGAAGAAATTCCCCGTCGAATTTTGTAACTACCAGAGTTTATGAACTCATTGAACTTTACTCTCCGCATTCGCATCAAGTCCGAGGTGCCCCATCCCAAGTCCTCCGCACCGGACTTTGCCCGGGAAGACGACGTTCGGGTGGATCTGTTGCCACGAATGAGGCATCACCGGGCTGAGGGTCCTCACAACCTTGGAGATTCATCGTGTTCCTGGTCCAGATACTTCGACTTGCTCCCGGAATTGAGGCCGATTTGGTTAGGAGAAAATGCCTAGCTGATTCACATCGCAGTTGTGTACCTCCAGTCGACTTCCTGAGTACGATAGAACTCGATATGTCGATTGATTTGACCTCTCGTAGGACGAAAAAAGAAATAGATGTGCAGACAGACCCCCTAAATAGAAATCAAATGTAACCAAGGTGCTCTCACAAGAGCAGCAGGATGGCCTCGGGGAAATGAATGTCGGCTGTCAACCGCGGGAATCCACTTGCTTCCTTTCCTCCGCTTCCCCGCCAAATGTATTTCCCCCCAAACCCGCCCGGAGCATCACCGACTGTCATCTCCTGCATGCCACAATGGATGCTTCGACTCCACTTAAACGTTCCTCGACAGAAGCTGGTTTAGATTCGCCAAAGGGATCGGCTCGCTCAGGTGAATCGCGAGCACAGGCGCCTAAGATTTCCAAAGCCCGCGCATGTGAGTGAAGATTTCCCCACATCTTCATCCACCACTAATCAGTATCTCCAGGTGCGGAATGCAAACGACACAAGATTCGGTGCGAATTTCGACCTGGCGAGTCGAATTGCACAAAATGTATTCGAAGCGGTATCAAGTGTGTGGTGAATGATTTCTCGCAGAAATTCGTCGACGACGATGGGATGTACGTGTTCGCCAACCCCCCGCCTCCCTGGCCCCAGACCAGACCTCGGAACCACCGTGGGAAGTTCTAACGTATGCTCACAATTTGTTTTTAGATGGAAGTCGCAAGCATCTTCTACTATGTTGCAGCTGCAGGCGGCTGTCTCACAGCTATTGCGACAAGCTGGACTACCAGATCTATCGTCCTATGCAGCTGGTGACTCGCTCAACGGTCTCAGCCCGGCGGCCTCGAACCATGCGCATCGACCGTCCATTGATGCTTCCCGATCGCACACCAGTCATCAAGAGGGACCAGGCGTGGTCATGGATGTCACTCGGGAACACTCACAGGAACCCGACCTTCAAGACCCGGAATTGGTCCCAGCACCTATGCGCAGTCTATACGAGGTCACAAAGCTACGCGATTTACGAAATAACCAAATTGAGGCGCCCAAGAAGACTTTGCTAGAAGAAGACTTTATTACAAGGGGGTTGATCTCTCTCCATGAGGCGGAGGAGCTTTTCGCATACTTCAGTCGTACTATGAATCAGCTCCTTTGGGGCGGGATCATTCTCGTTCATCGCGATTTGACATCTGTCCGTCGAGCATCGACTCTCCTTTCTGCTGCAGTGTTGACCGTGGCGGCGCTTCATATACCTAATCGCACCGACACACTGAATCGCTGTTACAATGAGTACGTCGCCTTGGTATCTAGCATGGCTCTTACTCGAGCACATACCCTCGATGACATTCGAGGTCTTTGTGTGGGAGCATTCTGGTTATCTGAACTAAGTTGGAAACTCTCCGGTCATGCGGTTCGCATTGCTACTGAGTTGGGCCTCCACCAGAGCTACCAGCGCTTGACTCGCGGTCATACTGACCAATATGAGCGTGCTCAGTTGTGGTACTTGCTCTATGTATGTGATCATCATTTCAGTATCGCCTACGGGCGACCGCCTGTTATCCACGAAGATGTTGCGATCCGAAATTATGAGACATTCCTCGAGCTGCCCATGGTAGTTCCAGGGGATATTCGGCTTCTGGCGCAGGTCGCTTTGTTCATGATCTTGACGGAGGCATATCGAACTTTCGGCAGCGATACAGAGCGAGCCATCGCCGACGAAGATTTTGGACAGCTCCGTGTATACAATGTAGCAGTTGATCAATGGCGCTTGCTCTGGCAGCCTCGATCGGGTAAGTCTTATCTTATATCTTCCTCAAATGACCGGTCCCTTGAACACAGCCTAACTCTCTCCTAGGTGACAGCCCATATGTACGAACATACCCTTCCAAGGGTGTAGTGTTGCACTACCATTTCGCGAAGTTCCAACTGAACTCCCTAGCTCTACGCGCACTTTCACCTTCTAATACCCCTGTTTTCTCCATGGATCGCAAAGAATCAGCCAACATCGCCATTTCATCCGCCATGGCCTGTCTGAATATGGTTCTTGAGGAGCCCGATATTCGCGATGCGATCGTCGGTGTTCCCATTTTCACGCATACCATGGTCACCTTCTCAGCCGTTTTCCTTCTCAAGGTCGCTATCAATTGGAACTCAGCGTACCTCAGCATCAATGCCCGCCAAGTGCGACAGCTCGTGGAGCGAGTGATTGAACTGATGAATTGCGTGTCCGCCGGCGAGCGGCACTTGACGCGACACATTGCACGTGGGTTAGGCAAAATGCTCGAGCGCTACGACTCCTGGGAAGCCGCCTGGCAGCTTGGGACCAGTAACGAAGGACCGGCCGATGACCCAGAGGTTCCCGGGGGAGCGAATGCGATGGCGCAAGGATTCCCACCACCAGATCTCATTTACGACATGGTGGGCACATATGGGTTTGGCCTTGATGAGAACTTATTAGATCCCAGCATGGCGAACTTTGAATTCTTGGCACAGTGAAGCGGCGTGGAAAGGGGTGGCTAATGCCGACGATACCAAGTACGAGGGATTATTTGGGGAAAGCCGGAAAAGACAAGACCACTTTTGCACATCCCCTAGGGGTCTGAGCAACGTGAGCGGTGGAATGTAAATAGAACAAGGAATAAAAATAATTGCGAGGTCCAGCCTCCCCCCGACTAAACCGCACGCACTGTCCACCTTCCACGCACTCCCGTCCCCACACAATCCCAGTGTAAGCTATCGACCATGTATGTCGTCACCCTCAGCTTATGCGCCCCCTCTCCCTTGGTTCCTTCCCCCCCTTCCCAAGCTCTGGTAACTGCCACTCTCTCTCGCCCGCTCTTATAACCGGGAAAAGCTGAGAGCAATCCTTTTCACTTCCTTCCCTTTCTCTTCTACAACACTCCCTCCCCTTCACTCTGTACCTCTACTCCGACCTCAATTTCGAGGCCGATTCACCCTACACTCTTATTCTCTCAATATGTCCACTCGCAAGAGAAAGAACGACCCCGAGGAGGAGCTCCAAGCCCTTCCCAGTGACGACAGTGAAGAGGAAGAAGAGTACGTGACCGTTCTTCAAGCTTTCCCGACTACAATTCGACCTACTATGTTGCACCAAATGACCCGACTTCTTCCCAAGTTGTCGCGCATTGATCGCATCACCCCTAACTCATCCAATTCATCCAATTCATCCCTCAGGGGTACCAGATGAGTGCTAACAAGACGCGCGCATTGATAGATACGAAGATTCCGAGCCTGATGCCGATGACGTGAGCGACGGGGGCGAGGACGAAGAAGACGCCGAAGAAGACTCTGAAGATGATGAGGACGAGGAAGAAGAAGGCGCCGAAGGTAAGCTCTCCGTTTCTTCCCCCCTGAAATGATTCAATTGCTGATCATACTTCTCATCATGATTAGCCCCTCCTGCAGCTAAGAAGCAAAAGACCAAGCCTACAGAAGGCGATGACGAGAAAGCTGCCAACGGCGACGATAACGATGAAGAGGCTGAGGCTGAGGCTGAGGCTGAAGATGACGATGCCAACGATAAAGATGCTGGTGAAACAGCAGAGACCAGTGGTCCTGCTGAGGCGGCTGCTAAGGCTAAGGGTGGTGACGTCCCCAAGGAGTCGGATCTGGCCGAGGTCGATGATGATGAAGAGTAATCTATCGGAGATCACACTGGCTTGTCATCTCCCAGCCTCGTATTCAAAATCGCCATATTCAGACAGTTCGATCTTGCTTAGCTAGATACACGATATTCCGTCCTGGCTTATGGAGGCATACTCATACAAGTTATTATCAAATACTTTATTTCATCGTAGACTCTGTAGTGCGTATTTTTGGATATATTGAAAAGTGTTCAACGGATGAATCTCTTCATAGTTTCATCTCAGTATCCATGATCGTATCAATTAAGGGCTGACAGATGTTCTGGGCCCCGAGTGCAGACGTGGGATTTAGGTTGGGGACTGGCCACCAGATTGTTCCGATCGCGCCTAATCTGATCTAAAATATTCACGGGCGGGCACGCTTAAGCTCAACCTTTACGTAGTACCTACTATCTCTTGTATTTTGCCTACGTTACATGTAAATTCTGCCAATGCTAAGGTTTTTACACTATCTAGAGAGTAAGGTATATTCTCTTCGCATGCCATATTCGCTTTCGAGGACAGTCTATACGTCATTGAATCAAGAAACGATCGGTGACTGAGCTGGAAATCCCATACATCTTCGGGATTGTTTCACTTTCGAATTCACTTCCAATTACAATAGATGGAGTTTCACTATTCAACCTATCAATAGCAGCGATCACTACCCCTATTCAAACTTGCCTATAACTAAAAGACTTCAATACTGGGGATGGCCATAAACTTGAATTAAGGCAGACATATCAACCCATTTACTCTTTCTCATCGTCTCTCTATGATAGAAACACGACTGGAGCTAAATACCAGAATGAAACTAGATAAATTACTCAAAATAAAAACAGTAAGACTCTACAACGAAAGAAGGATCAATTCATATCGAAAATAAAACTCATACTTCATTAGACACGTTCCAGCGCTTGAACACAATCAATGCGTCCACTAAATAGTACTATGTAGAAAGAAGTAATAGTCTAGTACATGTTGACGGAGTCCTGGCCAAACTGAGCACCAGCGATGGCACCCTTGACACGAGCAATCAACTGGGCACCACCAGCAGCGTCGTGGGTGGGCTCAGGGAGAGAGGCATCGTACTTGAACCAAGGGACCTTGGAGTCAGGGACGGAAGAGCGAATGGTCTCCCAACCAGGCTCACCGATGGTACCACCGACGATAACAGCCTGGGGAGGGGCAGCGAAGTTCTGGGAGCCGAGGCCGTTGGCGCCGGGGGCAGCCTGGCCGCCCAGAAGGCCGGCGAGCTTCTCAGCAGCCTCCTCGGGGCTCTCGAAGGCGGTGATGACTTTATTCCAATTAGCTTCTGATGCTTCTTGTATGCGCACCTGTGTGATAATGCTGGAATGAAAACATACCCTCGTACTCGGGAGCGAGGTACTTGATGGCGGGAGCGGCGAGGTTCTCGCTACGGCCGATGATGACAACTGGGACAGACATTTTGATGTTGCGTTGTTGGTAAAGTTGGAAAGTTTTGAAAAGGCTGAAAGGCTTGGAATGCTTTGCTGATGCAGTGGATTGAATTGATTGTTGATGAGGAGGATATTTTGCTGGTCGATGAGCCTGGCTTTATACCTCTTGTTCGCTCTTAGACGAGAGCATGTCGTACTAGGCCTCGACTTGATCTTGAGGACAATTTCTCATTCTCACTGGGGCCATTGATCCTTCACTCATCCTTCATGCGAGTCATCCTAGATGCTCAGGCTGGGGGCCGTATGCAGTCTATCCTCGCTTCTATTCAACACAGGCTAACTGTCTTGTCGAGGTGGACTCGTACCATAGACGAATTGTGTGCCATTGTCCGATTCTCCTGCCATTCGAACATCCAAATCATGTCTCATTGAAAACGCCTTGTAGATTCAAGTTTGAGATCTCAAGTCTATAGTGCTCAACTTCTTCTACAACAATAGATGTACCTGCCCTATTCGCTTATGCACGTTTATTATGATGACATTGGAGCTTGGTAGCACCGGTATCTCTTCTGTTCTCGGTATAGCTTCCAACGCCTCAGTCGACATGGATAATTTCGGTTAGTGCTGAGAGGCGTACGTGTATACCAGTCTGCGGAGTCAAGCCTCACGATTACATTGCTACATGCAGACAAGAGGCTCGAATGTGGGGGCTGACGCAGCCCAAAACAGTACCGAAGCTAAGTCATCACTTTCGTGCAAGGTACTAACTTCGAGTAATATTAGGGGCCAATTTAGTGATATATGCTTGGATGAGTTCTTACACTGACATCATGGCCCCTTCTCTTCTGCGAATGTAGGAATGCCATCGCCCCAAGGTGTCAGCCCACCCCTCTTCAACTGCCCCGCCGAGGCCCCATTTTTCGTCATCAAACTGCGATGCGGATCAAGATGTCTGTCATGTTTCTGGCCCCTGGAAACCTATTGGTGGAGATTGTTCCTGGGCCCAGTGTTTAGTTTCGAGACTTTCTGCACAGATGTAATTAAGTCTATGCTGCATTTGGAAGCTCAAAATTGAATGTTGCATTGCATCTTCAAGTTCGAGGTCCGTTATTTCAATTTACGTAGTCGGCTGACTATTTGCCATTTCGTTGAAGTTGAAGAGTGCATGTGGTGAAACAGGACTGACCCCCTCATCTCAGTGTATTTGTATGCATACCTATGCATTTGACGTAGCTGGCGCACGTTTTGCGACTAGACTGGGATGTTTGGGGGCGCGGCGGCAGAGTCATGATCCAGAAACTGGGTACTAGTCATGTTCAAGACTTCCGTTGAGAAGCTTCAAATGTTGTGCTCCTCAGAGCGTGAATTGAATATTGACAAAAGTAGTTACCAGAAACTATGACTTCATCCATATACTTTAGATCAGAACCATCCAGACCGGTATGAGTTCCTCAAAACGGCTATTCCAGGGTTAACTTCCAATGCACCTCCTTACGGGAGGCCTGATCCATACATCGTCATTGAAAGTTGGCCATGAGAAGGGGAGAGAATATTGAAGAATAGAAAAATCTTATATACCATCTAGGATACACCGAGGCGATTGAATTGACAAGAGAAGATAACAAAAATAACTACCAGGGTAGTAAAGAAAACAGGCCTCATGAATGGATATCATTACCTCTACAGGCGCCCTTTGATTTTAACACCAGAAGATTATGGTTGCAAGACAACCTCGCCATAACCCATTTTAACGCAATATTTACCAATATCAAGCTTAGGTGTCACTCCCACTGCTCCGGAATGTAGCACAGAGCTGGCAGTACTGATGGGTGAGGTCCAGAACAGGCTGGGGCAGATTGGTCGCTTGAACGATGCTGCGAACCTTGACTGCACCCTCATCCTCAATCAGCTTGCGCATCATGAACAAGAGTTCAGGGGAGAACTAGCCAGGTCAGTACTTTGGACTGTCATGATCTTGTTGGGGCATGGAATTCTTACCTCAGAATACCAGCGGTATTGCCATGCGATGAGTCGAATTAGTGCACCAAGCATTCCACGGGTGTCATTTCTTTTCTCGTAAAGCTTTAGCAGGCCACGCATAGCCTTGGGTGAGAAGCGCATGGCCAGGCAGTTCTGGTAGGCTTCAATTCCCTCGTCAAAGTGGTGAAGTCGCTCTGCCAATTCACCCAGTATTTCCCACTCAGTGGGGGACTTCTTGTACTCCATCGCTTGCTGACGGAATTGAGCCATTTCAGTTCGCCAAATCGTGTAAATCCGAAGATCCTCGTACAAGACCATGAAAAGGTTATCGAGCCATCGCTCGCAAAGGCGCTTGTTGCGGAATTGAGTGTATCCGCTGTGTGAAGGGTCCGGCTGTTGATAACATAGATTAGGATCATATTGCTTTTTTTTCTTTTTTCTTTCTGGTGGAAGAAACAAAGCTTACATCGTCATTACCGGACTTGACCACCTCTGAGGCCACTGTCTGTTCAGGGCGCTCAATGGAGCTCTCCGCCTCTGCGTCATTCGAAACACCATTGGTGGCAGCTTCGTTTGAAGATTCGGGGCCAGGGCCTGCAACAGAACCTGTGTCTTCCTTATCCTCCCCTTCATCGCCAACATTATTACCATTCGTCTCTGCATCAAGAGATTGTGCAGGCTTAGGCACATGCTGACGCTCAACACGGTACTCCTCTTCCATGACGAATACCTCGCTCCTAACCTTCAATAGTTGATCCCACCCAATTGCAGCAGCGACCTTCGTTAAAAGGTTATACGCCTTCAAGAAAGTGCCTTGGTAAGCGGCGGCATGCAATTTGCGTAGAGAAGGATGGATGTAGTCATGGGGGTCTCCCTGCTTAGGTTGACCCTCATCAATCTCATCAAGCATGCTTTCCGATAGGATCGGTAGCATGATTCTAGATGGCTGTGGCATACGCGGAGTGTCCTTATCTTGGTAGGTAAACATCGGGCAAGAGTTGAGAGTAAGCAAGGCCAGATCCCATTGTTCCATTCCAACGTATACTTCAGCCAAGCGAGCCCAGGTGGTAAACTCGCTAGGGGCGGCGGTCACAGCCCGTTTGGCACACTCCAATGCCATCTCGCCCTCGCCCTTAGTTTGACAGAAAGATGCCTGGCAATCAAGCAGGGCATAATCCATTGGTACATCCTGCAGAGCGTCATAAAGCAATCGCACTGCCTGGACCTCCTCATCAGCCATCAATTGTACTCGTGCTAAGAGAGATGAGACCTCCACATCTCGCGTGCGCAATTTCTCAAAAAGGTTGATTCCAGATGTATAGCGGCCGGTTGTGTGGATGTACTTAAGGATGCCCGACGTGAGGTGATTGCTCACTGTGTTCGGAACTTGGGTTTCAGGATCGGAGCTCAATTGGCGTCCTATTACTTTGTTAGTAGGTTGATTGGATTTCATATCAAGTGTCGTATTCACCCAGGAAAAATAGTCTCTCGGCAGCATCCAAGAACTTGTGCTCCATTTCTGTGTTGGTAATTGGATTAAACCGTCGGACACCGACAATCTTCTTGATTTGGTCTCCGCTTCCATCATCGGCGTAGATATAAGCCCTTAGGACAGCACAGAGAAAGGTTTCTAGCCACAAAGCCTCAGTGGCCACACGTTTGTCTCCGCGCTCATCTATACAGTAGGCTTCTAAGCTTCCAGGAATCTTAACCTCTACTCTCATATCCAGATGAGAGAAAGCATTGTAGCAACTGCATCAGTGTCAGAGATATTACATCCACTTGCAAATGCAATTCATACCTACCAGTAAATTCCTGAAACAACTTTGTGTGTCTTGTCGAGGGGGGAGAAGGTAAGGGTGTTGACATAGGCGGCCAGACTAGCAGACGAGGAGGCATCAATTCCGGTCACATGGTGGTAAACACCGGTCTAGATAGATCCATCAATCAATTGTGAACCAAGTTTGCGCTACAGCAAAAAGTACCGTATCCGAACTGACCTGGCGAGTTGAGTTGGCCTTGGGCTGCTTCACCAAATATACCAGGTCTGGGGGGCCCAGCTCCCGCAAGCTCTGCAAGGAGTCGGTTCGCGCTTCAACCGCAACATAGATTTCCTCCTCCTCATGGATCCTAATGAAATTCTCGAGGGTCAGTCAAGTATTCAGTGACATGTATAGCACATAGCCCCTGTCGATCAAAGACAATTGCCTTGCGCATGCGATCCCGGGGAACACGTAAACCGGGGGACAGAAACATACTCAGGGACAGCGGGCGCAACCATGGCGCCTGCACAGAACACGGCAGAATCAAGGACAAGGGTAGTTTGGAATAAATTCGGAGAAAATCAAATGAGGTGAATCGCAAATAAAAGAGACCAAATCAATGGAATCGAGGATGGAGGGGAGGAGATAAACTACTCAAACAGTCCGACGGAGCTCAGGCCACCAGGCAACAAAGGCGGAGAGCGCTCTTGCCTGATTTGGCGACACGCGTGGATCCCGTGTTTGGCGTCGGCTGTTGCTATCTTTAAACCACAGCGTCATTCTTTGAACCTGGACTGCGTCGGATCTTCATTGAGTTTGATGTGCTGGGGAGTGGCCATGCGGCTTGTGAGATCTACCGATAATTTCCTTTCCTTCTGTTAGCCCTGTCTGCAAGCTACAATCATGGCAAGCTGGGTCGCATTAAACGTGGAGCCAGATGATGGCATTGAAGATGAAGTCGATGACACCAAGGAGCTTCAGATTGAGGAGGCGTTGAAGCTATACCAAAATGCTCTGAAGCTTCACTCACAAGGCCCGGAGTTCTATGTTCAAGCGGCGGACGCCTACGACGCCCTACTCAAATCGGAGATCTTCAAATACCCTGAGTCGATCTCGGACTTCAAACGCGCAATCGAAGCGGACTCGCAAACAATCGCAGTTGCCGATGATGGCCCAACGGATCCAGTCGCAGAATTCAACGTCAACGATTCCACATCGAGCCTTTTCCAGACCCTCTACCTATCATACAAGAACTATGGCAAATACCTCCTTGACTCGGTCCACGAAACCGTTCGAACCGCCCCAGCAGACCCTGAGACAGCAAAGAAAGTAGCGGAGGCATCAAGAAATGCATTGGGATCCTTTGCGAACGCTTTAGAAAGGGATGACACAGATCTGAATTTATGGAGGCAAAGCGCAAGGCTCAGCAGTGCCTTGGACAGCTATCGCTTGAATCGATTTTGCTTGGAAAGTGTACTTGCAGACGATGACAACCGCCTTGAAATTCGATCAGAGCAGCTTGGCCTGGAGGAGATATTTTCCGAGGAGCGCCTAAGGGCCACCTTGACATCGTTGTTTGACGGGCTATCTGCATCACAAGTTCCCATCAAGAAACCCAAGAAAGCCCTGATCAAATACCTCAAGCAGCACGAAGATCCTTTCCCTTACCTACCCAACCTTCCAACCGACCTTGGTAACTTGAACTCAACCAAGGGACCCCTCGCTCTGCTGACAAGTAGGCGAGAAATAGCACCAACAGATGCGACTTGGGAATCAGTGGGCAAAGCGATTATTCAGGCCTTGGACGATGAAGACGACGCGCCCATTGGCGAAGCTCCCAGCCGGTCACTTCTAGTAACGCTCCCGCCCAGGGTATCTGAGGCTTCAGATGACATATCTGTAAAAATGGAGGATGTTGAAAACGGCCAACAGGGTGTAGAGGACGAAACGAAAGTTGAAAACGAGGACATTGAGATGGTTCAAGAAACAAGAGTAGCTGGAGAAGCTGAGGAAGTCGATGACTCCACCATTGCTCCCCGTGAACCAACGGAGCCGCCAGAAGAGCAGTCGTCCATTGATCAAAGTGCAGAAAAACAGCTTATGGAATCCCTTGAGGGTCTCGAGGGACATTCTTCCCAAAAGGTGGAGCAGCAAGTGGAGGATGAGACAAACCCAGACGACACAGAGCCAAAATCACCCACTGCCGCACGCAAAAGATCATCCGCTTCCGCAGCAAATGAAGAGCCGCCAGAGGGGGGTCGGATGAAAAGCAGGCGCACAAGAGCCCGTGAGTCAAATGCCGATGCGCTGATACAACAAGATGAAGTTGCCTTCGATCAAGACAAATATTATGAGGATCGCTTGGAAATCTTTGTCAATGCTGATGAATGGTTGTTTGGCACCCTTGGATCATTGTTCACTAAAGCGGGCATATCCGCTCTTGGAACGATTGAGAATCTAAGGAGAAAGGCAGCTATTGCAAACGAAACTAACGATGCCTCGGATGACCCCGAGACAAGATTGTTTCAGGATTTACGCGGCCTTATCAAAAACTGGAATGACGAAAAGTCTCGACTGATGCAGCAAAAAGAGGATACCTCCTCCTTGAAGGGTATTTCGGGATCCAAGAAGTCCGGGCTCGCAGTTTTCCTTGAACATTCGAGGAAGGCAACTCGAAAGCAGCCGAGTCAAGAAAAACTCCCTTCCGGAGAGAGATTGTATGCTTTCTCCAGCTCTGCCAACAGCCGCTACCTGCATCCGCATGACATATCA
This sequence comes from Talaromyces sp. PF30-5, assembly GCA_023626375.1. NCBI lineage: Eukaryota > Fungi > Ascomycota > Eurotiomycetes > Eurotiales > Trichocomaceae > Talaromyces > Talaromyces sp. PF30-5. The sequence continues at coordinate 1,000,217 of JAMAGU010000008.1, read as the reverse complement.
TTCGAATGGCTCAAATGCCTGCTCATGCCAAACTTCGGAGAAGAGTCCTCGGATTTTGTCCCCATGAACTCCGCATACATCTCTTACTTATGGTCTGAAGATCTGAGGAAGATCACTATGGATCTTCTGCTACGTGAAGATGAGTCCATTTTTGCTAGACTGTCGCAGGATGTTTCAAACTTAGAGCACCGTATCCTTGTGTCCATCCCAGATGGCCCATTCGAATATGAGCCGAAGGATTTCTCTGAACTTGAGATGATTCAGTCTATTTACGAGCTGCATTTAGATATCTTTGCATCTGTTGAAAATCTCAGTAATGATGCAGGACAAGAAAAGAGGATCTCGCAGCGCGATCGGTTGGCCAGATGGGCTATGCTTGCCCGTACTTCCTTAGAGTGTTCAATGGAGCACTGCCCATCTGAAGAGTGCCGGCAAAACATTACGTTTCGTCACTTATGGGCCTCGACATTCCATCTCAATCTTGCCGGGGAAGCTGAGCGTGAACATGTCTTATTATGTCTTCAAGATTTGAAACATACTCTACAAGCCATCGACAATCTCACTATCAGCCTCGTGAATAACTCGATCATGACTGAATTGTCGACTGCCACCATAGACCAGGAGGCTCTTAAACTCAAGTGTATGGACTTTTTTACGAAAGTGTTCAACTTGGAAGGAGATCATGTTGCACTAATCGAAACAATTGAGCCAATCATTGAGCCGTCTTCAGTTGAGTCTGAGAACCTTTCTTCGATTGATCAAGCCGCAGATTCTTCTAATGCCAGTGAAATGGCATCCTTCCTCGACCGCGGAGATGCCACTTTACGACTCTTCCTTTGGCGAAAGCTTCAAGAGTCATATCAGAGCATAGATTACCCACCCAAGGTGGTCTCGTGCTACCTGCGCAGTATTGAAACTGTCATGACTGAGTTGGAAGATGTCAAACACATTCAAGATACAAGCGGAGCTCGCCAGGTGACTTTGTTGGGCTGTCTGAAAACAATCGATGGCATGATGAGCAAAGTCATCCCACTAGTTCTTCAGCAGTTGGACAATGCCTACGAGTGCTTGGACACTAATCATTTACAATCATCCATGTCCGCAATCGCACGTCTAGCTCGACTTCTCCATAGTTTTATTCTATATGAAGATTCGGTTCGTGTGGGCCAAATATCGGGCCGCGACCTTCGTGGAAGCCTGGCAAAAAGCCTTGAAAGCTTTAAAGAACGAATGAGGGAAACCTATGTCCGGTGCTGGATCCTGCTGTATACTCTCTTCCTGGAAGCAATTTCCCAAAATAAGGACGTCTTTAACGAGCCATTGGAGGACCGCATCCATATACTTCGCTCCGTACATAATGCTCTGGGCGCTCGATCACTATGCAGGTACTCGCAAAAGCGATTCTTGAAGCTTCTCAAGTCTGAGCTGCTCGATCTTGAAACTAAGGGTGATTACGAGTTTGACATCTGTCAAGTTCTTTTTGACTTACATGGTATCAAGTTCTCTCCACTTGACGGAACTGCTGATCATGGATGTCCACCCGAGAAACTGGATCGCCACACGGCCACACTGATGATTGACTTTGTCCTAACGCAAGCCCACAAAATGAACATGAAGGATCTGTCAAAGTCTGAGCTGAAGACGACGATTGAAAAAATGCAAAACGCAATTGGTCCAGCAAGGCCTCCTTCTCAGTCTCCACAGATGACATATAACCGCCGCGTTTTCAGTGCATACATTAAAGCTCCAATGAATCCATCGCATCTGCTACGTGCAGTGCAAGGAGTCACAGACCTTTCTATGCTCCCGGTACCTGGTGAAAATGCCAAAATCGCCGCCAAAGGATGGTATTTTCTCCTAGGTCATGCTACTCTTACAAAGTTTCGGGCTCAGAAGCGTCTCAGTCCCGGGTCAACTTCAGAGCTGGAGGATGCTATTAACTTCTTTAGGCAAGATCTGGATCATGGAACAGGTCGTTGGGAAACATGGTACCGACTGGCGCAGGCTTATGATACGAAACTGGAGGAAGATATTACGTGGGCTGCGGATAAAATAAACAATAATCGCAGTGAACTTGCAGCAACACAAAGATATGCAATTCATTGCTATGCTATGGCCGTTTCTATGGCCATTCGAACCGCCCCGCCCACAACCGAGACAAGATCCTCGCTATCAGATCTTTACACCGATTTTGGAATTCGTCTCTACTCTTCTTCTCGCGAACCGCTATCTATGGGAGCTTTCAGCTTGGAGGATTTCTCTCGTCATTTCAGCAGCGAGGAGAGCCAACAGATGTACAAAGCGCAGCCCTTCAAAGCGATGTCACGTTATTCTGTTTGGAACTTCGCTAGTAACCTTTTGAGGAGAGCAACCATCGACAAGCCAAAGCAATGGACGTAAGTCTTCCCAATAATCCATAAATAATCCAGTCCTGCAAAAGCTCACTTATTTTTAGAACGCATTATTTCCTTGGAAAATGTCTTTGGAAGATGTTTAACTGCGATGATTCTCTGCGTACAACATCTAAAAGGGTTGATATGCAAGATGTGCTCGATGCCTTCCGCGATGCCATTGGCGCGCTTCCTCAACGAAGAGATTCACGTGCGGATCCTATCTTCGAGCCTCACTTTAAGCTTTTATCCGTTGTCCACAGGCTGGTACTGCGAGAGAATTTAAGTGTAAGTTCAAAAATTCTAGATAGCCTCTTGGAAATGTTTCGCTGATCAAAAGCAAAAGCCATCCGAGGGAATCAAAGCACTTTCCGCAGTTCCTTGGGCTCGCAAAGTCGACCCGCCTGAAAACTTGGAAAGTTGGAAGCCATACGTTCTTGAACTCATAAAGAAATTCAAGCATGCAGACAAATCAAACTGGCATCATCGAATGAGCGCTAAGGTACAGTGATTCCAACCTCATTTTCTAAAATTCCTTTGCTAACTTGACTAGGCTGCACATGTCATCTATGATGATGATAAGAACGCGACAACCGCTGCAGCTGCTAAACATGAGATGTCCCAAATCTTTACGAAAACGCTGACAATTCAAGTATGGCGGCCTGAATTTGAAAGGCCTGGCAGGCACTTTGTATACACAACACGCTATGTTTACTTCTTCGTGGCTTTGCTGGACCAGTTGGACGAACGTGCTAGCTTGGACCAATTGCTTCGTCGTGTGAGAAAGAAACAAGGTGATTTCATCAACCATGGTCAGTTGTGGGAAGATATCTGCCTGGTCTATGCAAAAATGATTCGCAGGGCTGCAGAGATCAATGAAGGTCATGAAGAGACCATATTTAAACCCATCGGATGGGAAGAGTTTTCCTCGAAAACTGCTCGTCTAGAAAGTTTGAGTTCTCTCGTGCCAGAGAGCCAACCCCTTCTGGAGCTCATTCGCGACTCATTGGAGTTTAAAAAGCTCAACAATAACTTCATGAAAGTTACCATGTTTGAAGATCTCATTGCAGATCTATACTCTCGGGTATATGAGCTAAACATGCCCCTCATCATGGAGCAATTACACGAGGAAAACAAGGAGAAGATGAAGGTTGATCATCTTCTCATGGTTGGCGACACTAATACGGAAGCATCTACCCCCGCTGCGTCACTTCCAGCGTCAGATACTCCAGCCCCTCGTGGGCGAACCAAGGGAATAGCTCGCCGCGATATCCAAAAACGAGCTGACAACATCATTAATCTCAAATTGGCTCCACGCACTGCAACAAGCAAATTCACCTCGGGCACAGACAATGATCAAGGGACTCCAGCTCGCCGTGGTTCCAATGCTGCTGCCGCATCGGGTCCTACTTCTACCCCGCAAGGCACTAGGAAAGAATCCCCTACGGCGGATCAAAACGGTGACATGCAGAACACAGATGGCACCAATGCCCGTGATAGTGGCGATGAAAGTGAATTGACAGATGTCGATGAATCAATTCTGGAAAAGGACGTCACGGATCAAGAGCCAAAGAAATTTCCACAATTGCGCAAGGAAGACTTGGGTGATGGAGAAACTGAAGACGATGCCGGCAGTGGTGAAGAAGGCAATGAAGAAGCGAATGAAGACGATGATGGTGATGATGATGATGAAGGCACCAATGAGAATGCCGGCGAGGGTGAAGCAGAAGCCGGCGCGACGGAAGCTGAAACGGGCGGCCAGGAAACTCAAGATGCCGACGATGCTGGTGATGAAGATGAGACGCAAGAGGATGAAAGCAAATTTTATGAACAAGAAGATCAGACTGACGAAAAAGCAGAGGAAGAAAATGATGCCGAAAACCCAGATGCCATGGACACGAGCACTGTTTAGAAGAGGCATTATGTTTGCTTGAACTTGTACTTTTTTCGGTATTGGATTTTTAGCGTGTCCTTTCGAGAACTATGGAACGGCGTTATGGAAGCCCAGGGGCTTAGGGCCATGTAGTGATACCAGATGGGGCCCTTTAAGAAATTGAGTCTTCGATTGAAGATATACTGGCCTTTTTGCAATGTACATTGATTATGCCATGTTCATCCACGGGTGTTCTTTTGTTTCTCTGCACGTTCCCAAGAGCTGTTCATTTTGAAAAGCCTGGGCGTTAAGTTTAGTAATTGCCACATGTGCAGCACTTGAGACTTTTGTCAATTTCCAAGGTTTAAACTTGAAGGGTAGACCTTCCTTTGACAATAATCTGAGAGCAATCGCACACTGTGCATCAGCTATTCCGGGCATGTGCAACATTGGAAGGATCCAAATTTCGAGCTCATTTCATTATTTCGTCAACCAAAGCCTGAGCCCCAGTATGCGTAGAAGTTGAAAGCCTGAGGCGAGAGGAAAGGCGATGTTGAATATATGCGACCAAGCCCCTGGAAAGACCATGTATAAACCAACACCCACAGTTTTCGGCTCGTTCAACTAGAATAGCAGCCCAATAGGCTAGTACAACAAGCGCAGCTGGGCTTTGGAGCGAGACCATACGGCAGAAATGATTCGGGGTCTCGATCAGCCACGAGGCCATACATTCCCATGTTCTTGTCAATTCATTGGATTCAAAGCTCTTTATGCAGAATCTGGATAAGGTTGAAATGGCAAGGAGGATGGCTGGGGCGTCTTGTTTATTGTCAGGCTTTCCAAATATCTCTGCCATGCGATATGGAAGCATATGAATGCGGTTGAGTGTCAAAGTGCTTGCGTGATCAATTTCTTGGTGGTCTGTAGCCACGGATCTCTGAGATTCCTCGACTCGGCTCTGATTCATACTTGATGTCCCAGCAGACATAGAGCTCCGAATGTCTAGTAATATAGCTTCTAGCCCAGAAAATGTCGCTGGGCTAAAGGTAGCCTCTTGGCCCGTGTTTAACTCATTGAAAGTCCACTTTGTGCAGTTCAGAATGTTCAATATTTGATTTCCCGCTTTATTCACTTTTTGAGAATACTCCGTCGCCATGTCGTCAGCCACTATATTGGAGTTGGTGACGAATTGGGAAAAGAATTGTCCCGCCCGTTCACAATGAACTTCTCGGGTTCTTCTCTCATGATGGAGACTGGCTAAATGATAAGCAGAAATGGCCAGCAGGCCGCACATTAGCCACCGTTCTCGCAAGGAAATTGGAATGAGTTCTTTGTCCCATGATAAAGAACCAGCAGCTCTAGGAAGCGAGACATTTGCCATACTAATGAAATGATGAAAATATGTCAAGGATTCTAGATCAACTATAGGACAATTCTCGGTATCTGATGGAGATTGTGCTGGCGGTCGCGCATTGGGCTCCGAGCCCTTTATATGACGCCTTTTCCCATCGTCGAAAGACTGTGGCTCTGCATTGCTGCTTGTCACCGTAACCTCAAAGTATTTCAGCTTCGTACCGCGGAAGAATGTTTGAAGGTTTACTGGACGTGCAAGAGAGGGAGAATTATCTGATCCATTGATATCATGCGCATCGCTCCAGTGGCGGCTCATGCGTTTCGAGCTGGCGCAAAGATGTCCACATCCAGCTACAGTGCAGCAATACCCAGATATCACTGGCAGAGCATCGACTGGTGGTGCGTTTGACGTAGGCAGGCTGACTTCATCCGATTCCACTATGTCAAGATCGCTAATGATGGACAGTAATCGCTGCCTTTCTTCACGGTAAATTTTGTGGCGGAGTAAGTGGCTTCGCAGCGCATTCTTCTGAATCGCGTAGTGACAATCCCGGCATATTAGGACTTTGTATCGGGTATTGTACTCAAGCAGATTGTGTGGGCCCAAACGCATAGTAATAGTTGTCAATCTGTTCATCCCTTAACACCAGAAATGGCGGGCGTTGGAAGATTCTTAGTTGATAAGACAGTGGCGTGTGTATAATGTGGGGGCCAAAAGCACATGACAGCTACCTTTTCCATTTCGAAATGCTTCTTTTTGAATTGATCAGACTGGACGTAAAACGAAGACGAACCTTTGGTTCAGTGGCATTGTGGCAATATTCGAGCTGAATGGATTGGTTTGGTTCGGCTCAAGAACGGCATGTGTGGTTCTCCTGAGTTAGTGAGAACGGCATATGCTGTTCTCCAACACTTTAGTTAGCCTCGGCCTCAGATAATCCCGACAAACCCTCTTAGTAGGTACTGTTGTGTGTATCCTGCTGTGTAATCCCTTGGAGATAATCATGTTAATCATTTGAAATCACCTGTCTTTACATCATTTAAAATAACTCCGATCAAATATGTGAAAGTATTTATAGCTAGCAGCTTCTCCTCAATTGGTATTGTCCTCTTGGAATAAATCACTCAGACTTGAGACATTCTGGACATCGACGTGCTCTTTCAACCATCCTCAACTCAGGCTTCAAACAAATCTTTTTCCCTTTTTACTCCTGTCAATATGCCAATTCCCAAAAACCAAGCTGCGTGGCTCGTCAAAGCCGGATCTCCTCTAGAGATAGGCGACGCACCACTGCCCACAGCTGGCCCAGGTGAATTGGTCGTTAGGAATGCAGCCATAGCCATCAATCCCCTCGACTATCATATGCAAGACTCCGGTGTCTTTATTCAGCAATGGCCTGCCATTTTGGGCTGCGATATCGCCGGCGAGGTGCATGAGGCGGGGAAAGATGTGAAAAGATTCAAGAAAGGAGACCGTGTCATTGGGTATGTTGTATAAGAGCTTGCTTTCTAGTATGAGAGCATCCAGAGCTAATCTTTTCTCTTTTGCTAGACATGCCATCAATCTGACCAGTGGCCGCTCTGAAGATGGTGCCTTCGCACTGTACACTGTAATCCCTGCAGACAAAGCAGCCGTACTTCCTGATGAGATCTCTTTCAAGGATGGTGTTGTCGTGCCGTTCGCATTAGAGGCAGCTGTTTGTGCACTTTCCCTCAAGGAGCCTGGAGTTGCCATGCCCGGTGTTGCCACACCGGCGCTGGGACTTCCGTACCCTTCGCTGGAGAATGTGCCATCTCTAGGAAAGACCATTGTCGTATACGGTGGTTCATCTTCTGTCGGTTCGATGACGACCCAGATTGCCACAGCTGCTGGTATACAGGTTATCGCTATCTCCGGTGCGCATAACCTTGACTTCAGCAAGAAATGCGGGGCAGCTCGAGTCTTCGATCACAAGGATACCTCGCTTGCAACGAAGGTTATCGAGGCAGTTCGAGAGAACGGCGGAGAATTCATTGGAATATTTGATGCCATAGCTACCCCCGAAACTTACGCCAATGACCTCAATATTCTTGAGGGCCTGAACGGAGGACACCTTGCTTGCGTTCATCCCCCTCCTGCTGCTACTGAGCTTCCGGATGGTGTCACCGCTGGTATGATCTTTGCAGTTAATGATGTTGTGAAGCCCGTCTGGGAAGAATACGTTACCCCTGCGCTACAATCTGGAAAGCTTCAGTGCCTTCCATCCCCACTTGTCGTCGGTAAAGGTCTGGAGCATATCCAATCTGGATTGGAAAAGGCCAAGGCAGGAGTGAGTGCCACCAAACTGGTGGTTGAATTTTAGAGGTATCTGGATCATGTCAGCTTTCTACATATGCATGCCAAGGGTCTTTTCTGGGCCATATGTGCAGTTGTTCATTCAAACCTCTCACTGTAGAAAAATGGTATTTCTCAGCCTCTCTTGCCCATTTTCATACTATGACTTGCAAATGTACTTGATGCTTTAGAAGCTACTACAGCCATGAGAAAATGAGGAATTGTGGAGTGATAATAGCATACTGTCCAGGTGAGAACAATTTGAAGCCTTCGAATCATTAGATGCCCGGCCATAATATGTCCAGTAGCAGATTAAAATCAACAAATAAGAAAGATTATGTGTATCATAACCCAGGGTAGTCAACTCAAAAAAAAAAAGAACAAACACACATAAAACGCCTTAGCCGAGTATCCTTGCCCATGGGGTGTATCCGATCAATCCAGCAGTCCATACATAAAAGTCAGTCGTAACAGTCATGACAAATCAAGTGAATTTGATAAAAGACCACTAATCAACTTCGGGATCAAGGTCCATCTTCCTGGTGCCTAGCTTCCTTGTCTTCTTGGCCGATTTGACAGGTGAGACAGATGGTGACGGAGGAGAGAACATGCTATCTGTGAGGTTCAGTTGATTCATGCGCTGTAAAGCATTTTCAATGTCACTCTCACGGCCAAGAAGGTTAGACGAGGGAGCAGGTGCGGCATTCTTGGCTCTGGGTTTCCGGGTGGGTGATTGGGAATTCATTTCACGTTCGAGAGCAGCAATACGACGACGGAGTTGGTCATTTTCGTTCTCGAGCTCTTCTACTCTTTCATTTGACGGTGTTTCAGGGTCTTCGTAAACTATTATGGCTGATTAGTTCTGATATTATCATGCTGAAAGTGTCGACGCAGGGAAGAACTTACTGTTGAATCCACGTGAAACCAAGTCAATTTTTCGATCGACATGCTCATCATTGCGACCAGTCTGTTGATCATTAGCAAGATCTCTTTCAAGTAACTTCGGTGAGAAAGACGCACCTGCTCATCCCATGCGCCTTGCCAACGTCTGCGTTCTACTTCCATCATTTCATCCATTTCAGCCCAGCATTCCTCTCTAACTTCCTGTTCAATGTCGACGCATCTGTCCTCCGCCGCTCTTAATCTGAGTTCCATCTCAGAACGAGCAATCTCTTCCTCAGCCAATCGTACAGCCAGACCATGACAGTCTTTGGTGAGCCGTGTGACCTCGGCCATTGCTCGCTCAAGCTCTTCTGCTGAGGGAGAATTAGGTGATGTTCGCCCACTGATAGAGCGATCTCGGCCCGAAGCAGATAATATTGACTCAGTTAACGAAGGCACACGAGGTACTGTAACCTCCCGCGCCAGCGCAGAGTAACGTAATATTTGAGAAGTGGCATTGAAATCGCCAAGAGGATCAGCAGTAACCACCATGATGGCTTTCTGCGGATGATGACCCCGAGACATTTGGTTCGAAGATGGGAAAGAGTTGGAAAATAGTAGCTCAGTAAGTTTGCACTGGCGGAAAGGAACGAGAGCCGTCTACTTCATATGAGTATTGTTCACAGCAGAATGTCTTGGAATAGTCTTACCTTAGCCCCGTCTTGCACGTTGCTCTGCATTTGCAGACATTGACCTAGGTACATCAGACTCTCGTTAATCTTCCCAGCCTCCGCAAGAGTGGCGCCGGCTGTCTTTGCGGTTCTTGCGCGTTCCGACCCTGCGAAAATTAGGGTCCATATATCAGTTCCTTTTGGGTAAACAACTCACCTGCTAAGTCGACAACCGTAAGGGTGTGTCCTACCCAGGTAGCTTCTCCATATCGTTTGTTATGAGTAAGCTTCTTCACCTCCAGAGAGAAGAAGCCATGGCTACGTGAGCTGACACTATTGGCGCCAGTGCCTGTCACTTTGCGCTCAGTCAATCCAACGTCAAGAATAGCCAAAGCTTCCTCGTAAGTACTGCAAGCAATTTTACGGAGTCCCGCCACCAACTTTCGATCTGGTGATCCTTCCGTAGGTTTGAACAGCAAAGGACGTCGACGGTCCTTTTGACTATTTCCACGAGACATTGTGTTACCTTGTCCTGGATTAATAGCAGGCGAAAGAAGGTCGAAGATTCGGTCATTGTATACTTCGTACATCGAAACCAAAACCACATACTCGGCGTTCAAATCCAGGTCGACAGCTAAATGGCTCACATCTGGAAGTCTGGGAAGTACGCTGGGGCGATCACGGGGCTGGCGACGGGGAAATACCAAGGCGGGTGTCGGCTCCTTAAAAACAATAAGTCGTGATTTAGCTAAACGTGCTTCATGTGTGTTGGGACGGGTGTAGGGGATGGGATTGAAGTGGTCTGGGTTCCGTCCATAATCCTCGTTCGCTGGTGAGCTTCCGATGGGCCAATCCGTGCGATGGTAAGTGGACATTGGAGATGAATCCACCTTTCGGGGGCTTCCAGGGCTCTTGAATAGTCTCAGGAGACCATATCCAGGGATATGTGGACGCTTGCTTGGGGATCCTTGGGGGTTTAAGGTTTCGGGGCTTCGTACCGTCAGTGGGGTTTGCGCGCGAGAAGGGCTCATGGGGGTCTGGGCTCTCGAGTTGCGGCCACGGTCTCCATTGGGATCGCCGTAAACAGCTTCCAGGAAAGTCTGGGCAGAGAATATTTGCGCTTCAGAAGCGTCTGATCCAGCTAGCGATGCAAGCATCATGGGACTGATGCTGGCGTCTTCATTTTTGAATGTTGGTTGTAGTGATTGGAAAATGACATCCAAGGCCATCTGGGTGATTCCTCGTTGCGATTTGGATCCTAAAATGGTATGGCTCTATAGCGGATATTAGTAGCGCACGGGCGAGGGCATATTAAGCATTGCCAGACCTTTCCACTTCCTGTCACTCCAAGGGTTGCCACCAACCCATCTCGACCTTCTTTCAGAACGCCTCTCACCAGCGATTCCATGCCGGTATCATGGAACACATCTAATTGAGATGCATTCTCTTCAAAGACTTTGGTAAAACCAAATTTCTCAACTGCACGTTTTCGTGAATCGTTTGGAGGCTGGAGGGTAATGTGTGTTGAAACGGGCGCGACAATCTCGCCATCATCTTGCGACTCGGGAGGCTCGACAGTCAGGAAGCGGCCGTATTCATCGGGTTTCTCGGCGATCGGAGGGCGCAAACGAAGAAATACCTGGAACAGCGACGTCTGGGGCTGTTTTGAAGGCATTTTAAAGGGTGTTGGTTTGGTGTGGACTCAGAGCATTGAGGTGTGGAGTTTTGGAGATAAGAATCGAGAACAAGTTCTGGTTGTCCACAGATCTCCATCGCTCCTGCCTGATGTGGATGTGATCCGCGTTGTCCCAGCAACCATGTGTCTGTCAATCCTCTAGAGCTGTCTACAGGTGTTTGAGCATGCTTATTCAGCGAAAAAGAACCTCGATTAATTACTTAGAAGTAATTTCTTCTCCGGTCATTACATCTCTGGGGGATTATTATCCGTATTATGGTTCGGTTATTGCCGACAGATAATCGTCATTTTAATCTATAGAAATGACTCATATGGGAGAGATCATCGGCTATCACCGCCTCAAGGCGTTCTCTGCTGAGGCTCAGGGGAGTCGCTAGTCTCCACTTCCCGAGTGTACATACGAGCTTTCCCTTTTAGGCATTCTCGTACTCTAAGCCACGACAGGGTGATCAATCATCCGCAGACAGGCTTGTGGATCTGAGGTCAAACTCTGGTTACGGCTCGCGTTCTCAAATCAAGAGTCTCTTTGACCAACGCTTTGGTCTACAATAGCCCCGCTTGTATCAAGGCAAAGAAAAACATGCGCGTCGTTTGAAGGCTTGAATTTGACACCCTTGGACCTCGTGCTCGGAGATCTGGAACCATGGACTCCGATTCGTCCCACTCGCATCTAGCTCGCGACTAGTGACCCAATTGAGTAACTCGTTCTCGCTTCGCTCGAGGGATTCATTCGCGCCAGTAATTGATGACAGGTTTTCTTCAGGCAAAACATATATAAACCGATGACCTCCATCGATCTCTTGACCTCAGCATCATTAAAGTTGCTACTATCAATGTGAACATTACTCCATTCTCTGGAATTCTTCCACCATGCTTGAGCCACGCTCATACCGTGAGTCTACGCAAGTTTCATATATGAATCCAACCAAGTCGAAGTTGAATGACATTGCTAATTCCGACATCCTAAATAGAGGAGGGCAGTCTTTGGTTCTACGCGCCAAATAAAGGAGCCCCTATTGCTTTCGCCATTCTTTTCGGAATTTCTGGCTCGTGGCATTTTTACCAGACTATGTATCGCCCACTTATGAAGATACTTAGATGCATGTGGCCTAGACTAATTTGAACAGGAAATACAAGTCTTGGAAAGTCACCGGCCTCCTACCCTGGTCGGCACTCCTTTTCACCGCAGGTTTCATTACTCGAAGCATTGCGGCCTTTGGGGAATGGGGAAATATACCGCTCTACATTTCCAGCACTGTTCTGTTACTTGCCGGCCCGTAAGTATTCAAGATTTTCGTATATTACCGAGTCAACCAGATTCGAGGCTAACTGCTCATGTATTACTCAGACCTGTGTATGAAGGTGCTAATTATTTCATGTTGGGCCGAATCCTCTACTACATTCCCTATCACTCACCAATCCATCCCGGGCGAGTATACTCGACTTTCATTGCACTCGGGGTCATCATCGAAGTCATTACTGCCAATGGTGCCGTTAAAGTTGCCGGCACCGACGCTACGATAGCTCAACAAAATATTGGCAAAGGACTACTGAAAGCAGCACTGGTTCTGCAGCTCATTTTGATGGCAGCATTTGTTACGCTAGCCGCACGGTTTCATTTCAACTGCAAAAAGGGCGGAGTGTTGAATGACAAAATAAAGCGCTGCCTCGTTGTCATGTACATCAGTTGCACACTTATCACGATCCGAACGATCTATCGCACAGTTGAATATTTCACCGCGGCGAGTCTGGACACTACCGACATTGACAACGTCAGTCCTATTTTGAAACAGGAGTGGTTTTTCTGGTTCTTTGAAACAGTCTTTATGTACACCAATACGACTATGCTGAATGTCTTTCATCCTATGCAGAAGCTTCCGCGCTCGAATAAAATCTATCTTGCGAAGGATGGCATGACTGAGATTGAAGGTCCAGGATATGAGGATCCTCGCCACTGGGTTCAGACTTTCATCGATCCTTTCGATTTATACGGTATGATAATCAAGCGGGATAGACAGCAAGTATATTGGGAACCAACGCAAGATCAAACCAAGGCAAGTCCTCGCACTGAAGAGGCGTGAATGTTTCTCTTTCTCTTTTACTTTCTGTTTCTCTTCGGTCTTCCTTCTTTGAACATATCTTTGAAAGATTTCCAGTCGTTTTGAAAGACCCATCTTTTACGTTTCCCACCGCCCCAGATGCTTTTATCTCAAATTGTAGATTAATGAATCTGCTATCCATACTTTGCATCTGTTGTTAGACTCTATTATCACTTATATAAATTTCATTGCCTTGGGAGAATCCCAGGTGGCATTATCTGTCTAAAATTCCAGTGGATTATATTTAACTTTGCAATTTGTGTGCCAGCTCGTACTATCAAATAGTCTAACCCACATAGGAGAGAGAGAGCATGTTCGTCACCACGCACAATCTGGAGCTGCCTTCAACATTTGAAATGTTGAACCTTGGTACCTTAGTACATGTGCATGTGTCAGTGAAACCTTGTGGTGCTCTATATGTATTAAGCTAAGCTAAATATCATCCTCATCTTTGCCCATTTCTTGTTGAATTTCCCAACTGTACCTCGCAAAGCGACTGCTTTTGCGAATTCTCTCGCCATAGAAGATAAACAACGGCGGCGCAATACAAAACACAGTTGCAACACTGGCTAGTAATGAAACAGCCACATTAGCACCCAACCCATTAAACATCTGCTTCGTGAAAAGAGGGAAAGTAGCAGCAAGCATCCCTCTCATGAAAGCCACCGAAGCGGTAGCACTTGCTGAATAGCTCAAATAACTGTCCGCAATATATCCGTATAGAGTAGTGTCTATCTCTGTTAAAGCATACCCGACTAAAATCAAAGAGATCGTTGGTACAATCCAAGGCACGTTTGGCCCTTGTACTTTGGGTGGAATAGTCCACCCGAACCACCATAATGACACGGCTAAGCAGGGCACACCAATTGCCAACCCCGCCAGTTTGTGCTCTGGTCTTATTGGGAGGCCACGTGCTCGTCGACGATTGAATATTTGACAGTCGAGGATTCGGGTAAAGGTACTCAAGCAAGTCCCTAGTCCAATTGCCGTGAAGGCTAAAGAAGCTTGGGATGCGGTGAATCCCATAGACTGGTAAATTGGCTGAAAAGCCTCGGCGAATATGTATATGAGAGACATGGCAGTTGCTATCATCATGGCGATGGTAAAAGTGAGCGGCTCTCGGAAAAAAAGCTCCGCGGGCCTAAATAGCGACTCTCTCATGAATGTTTGCACATTAGGGACATGATCATGGTTGAGTGCGGGTGGCATGGCCGGGATGATACCCTGCAATCTGTCGACCTCTCGTGTTAATACACAAGAGAACCTTGATTCTCTTATAAAGCATAGGAGAACAGTAAGGACGGCCATAATTATGGCGTACACGTAAAACACCCATCGCCTATATGTGTATTTCAGTCAGCAAGTTCGTTCAAATAAACTGTGAACACTGCATGTAGCATGTCTGCTCTTGGAAACTCACCAATCAAGGGCTGCAATAATATAACTGCTCATGATAGGTCCCACTATCAAGCCAATATTTGATGCCACAGTCCAGAAAAAGATCACCCAAATACGGGCCTGCGAATTGAACATATCTTCAATGCTTCCTCCCAGAATAGTACCTGGAATAGCTGAAAGCGTTCCGGCAATGAAACGCATAACTACTGCCGCTGGTAGTGAATGCACAAGGCCAATAATGATACAACAGATGCAGCTGAGGCCTCCACTTAGTAGATACATTCTTTTTCGTCCAAATGTTTCAGACCATGGCGGCCAGATAACATTGCCTAGACATTGGCCAAGAAGAAACCTGCAGGACGGTCAAAACACAAGTGAGATCATCGAGGAATATTCATATACATACAATGACACAAAGCAAAACGTTGCAATGGTGTGTCCGAGATGATACTCATTCTTCGCCTGTGTGGCTGCAGCTGCCTATGGTCTGTTTTAATGACAAGAACTCGGCGGCGTCCTAGTATGAAAGCACTTACGCCTGCGGTGCTGCTTGCAGTTCTAGGAGATAAGGTTAGCCGCTTGTGATTTAGTTAATTATGAAAGAGGGAGAACGAACATGAAAAGATCCAAAGCGCAAATTACTCCCGTGTCATAGGTTTTTCGAACAGTCGACCAATTCCGAGGATGCTTCGGGTTTTCTCGACCCCATCGCACAGCACATCCATCCGGGGTTAGCTCAAGATGATGATCTTGCAGCTCTTTCTGCAAAGAGATCTTGGGCTCATCTGTAGTCGACTCGGAACTTGATTTCATTGTAGACCAGTTGAGAAGGTCTTTCTATTCGGACATAAGAATGATCATTATACCAAGCTTTGTATCAGTGGAGAAGAGCTCGGAAATTTTTTTCATTTAACTCGAAAAATCGTAGCTTGAGCTTTGACTTCACATGCACTTCTACTAGTATGTTAAATTATTGGTGCGGTGACACACAGGGGGAGGACGGCCTCCTTCCCGAAGAATGACATGCTCCTCCCTGAGATATGCGGATAGCCCAGCGATCTCTTTTTGATCTGCAATACTCCCGGGTTGGGAAAACTCTCAATCGTCATTTTCAAGTGTGATTCTCAAGAATGGCTACATGACGGGTAGACTGTGGAACGGCAGGCCACCCGTTCCCCTGGCGGCACTAGAAAGGCTTTGTACCTCAATTATGACCTCGATCTAGCATTGAAAGGTTGATGTAGATTGGACGTGTGATACTCTGCCGAGGATGGTTTCAAGGGGTGCATGGGACGGAGGTTATCCACATTCCGCGTGAAACGAGGGGCTCGACGTAGTTGATTCCTAGTGGGACTGATATCTCAAATTGCAAATAGGCCAATAACAAATGTACAATCTCAATGAATGATGTCAGAGTGGTACATATATGTATCAGTTTTGAGATACCAGGATAAGCTTCATATTTCAAATGCCGCGTAGTGACCATTTTCGTGACGCGGCCATGGACCATCTAACTGGATTTTGGGACAGAAGCCAGCCACAGACGCATGTAGGAGAAAGTTGGAAGAAAGGGGGACGAACAGCTTTGCTTTGATTCAAACCTTTTTGGACCAAGTTCTTATCAAATTCAAATGTTCAAAGATTCAAGTTCAAATGTTGAAAACGCTCCACATAGGTAGTACTCTACATTTAAAGGATGCATACATGTGGATACTATGTATGCAGTGCATACAGTACCTGTACTATTAGGTAGGTTGATAATACAGTCAACTGGTAAAATTTGCTCTGGATCTTACTTTATTGTACCACTGGCTCATTATACATATTTCGGCTCGTTCTTTAGCCCAAGCTTGAGTTGTTTCATTTTTATAGAGGTCGTTGAGCTGAGGAATGATATTGTTCGTGTTGGTTAGTAAAGTGGATCACTACACCTAATGATGCGATTCCCAATGTTTTTCCTAGACTTATCACCATGCAAAAATATAATTGGTAGGCAAATTACCCAAGCAAATTTTACTGGCTAAGCTGCTCTGAGCCAGGAAAAAATAAGACTCTTTTTTGTCTGCCAATCAGCAATGCACGAACATGTGCATTGTGTTTGATATAGTCACTGGGCGGCCACGAAGGCGGCGAGCGAGATAACGAGGAGGCCACATCTCCGCAATCAAAGCGATCAGCTCCGTAATCTTGGTAAACAACAAACCATTCATACCAGCACCGCTGGGCGCAGTGAGTTACTGCTGAGAATTTTCCCTTAATAAGTGCCGCGCTAACTGTATTGACCTTCATAGTTTTTGATACCGACCAACTGTTCATTTCGATCACCTCAAAACAACCTTCTCGGAGCTCCCTTCTTGACCTCGCGCTTCACGAACATTGCCCACCATGCTATCCGCACTCGGAGCCGGTGCGACGAACGTCCGCCAGACAATTGGACAGGTCTTGAATTTCGCCCTGTAATTATCTATCTCCACGCGATTCCCTCTTCTTCTCCGCTGACGATGTCTAGCGTTCTTTCTACTGCTTTCATGCTCTGGAAGTCACTTTCTATCTTCTCCGCAAGCAGCAGTCCAATCGTCGTCGTTCTTTCAGGCTCTATGGAGCCAGCCTTCCAGCGTGGAGATCTACTCTTTGTGAGCTCACGAATAAATTCCCCAAAGTACAACTTGGAAGCTAATATGAGCTCAGCTCTGGAACCGCAGTCCTAGGGCCGAAGTTGGCGAGGTGGTAGTGTGAGTGAAAGGATTAATGCTTCGGTACACGAGTCTTTCATGCTAATTAGAAATAGATACAACGTGAGAGGAAAGGACATTCCGTACGAAACGCCCCTCATACCTCTCGAGCTCTTCTCCGCTAACGTTGGCTAGTATTGTGCATCGTGTTGTCCGAACGTTCCCCGAAGTCGATAGCTCGAAGAAAGTCAAGGAAATTACAGTGTATGTTGGCTAAATGGAACGTCTGCTTTCTATGGGTGATAGTCTAGTTGCTAATTGCATCCCGGCTTTTACAGTGACAGCGACGACGAGCCGAACACCCACATGCTCCTAACCAAGGTATGACAAGTCCCGAGGCGCAATACATCCATGAAAATGGGGACTAACATGAGTTCTTCCGTACTCAAGGGCGACAACAACTCTGCCGATGATGTCGAACGTATGTGCCATCTTGAATCCCTACATGAAACCAACGCGCCACTGACGGTTGATCTATTTAGTTTATGCGAGCGACCAAGATCACCTAGACAGAGAAGCCGATATTGTTGGATCGGTCCGAGGATACATCCCCATGGTGGGCTACGTGACAATCATGCTATCCGAGCATCCATGGTTAAAGACTGTTCTGTTGGGAATGATGGGATTGATGGTTATGCTGCAGCGAGAATAACCGGCACAGAGTTCACTATCAAAACATGAATTGCATTAATCTGTGACTAAAAAGAAGAATTGATAAATACCATTACACATTACATGATAAGCCTCAGACATGTCTCTCGTATTCCAACGTCGCTAAGAGCATAGCCATCTTGCCCACTATTTACTGGATAGTGGCTTGGGGCTGAGTGGGTGACCTTGCGGGCCGATACTGACGTCTTTGCGCACCCCACTCAACTTCCATAATTCCCGTAGCTCTGAGCTTTGCCTTCGAGCTAACTCCCTCACGTTCCGCGACCTAGAATCCCAACTCTTGCTATTGGGTAGATAATTTGCTCATATTATCCATCTTCCGATATTCAGGGCCGATCTTGAACTCCTGGAACCCTTCCTACCACCAGCAAACACCCCGCATTTGTCACGCGCCCCGCGACAGCTTCGACAGAATGGGCAGCCAAAAGCGCATCGCGAAGGTATGGCGCTCAGGATAGCCATGATCCACTGCCACTCACATACTGACCTTCGATTCGTGAATTTAGGAACTTGCTGAGCTCACGTCGTCGCCCCCAGAAGGCATTACGGTTGAACTGGCCGACGAGGCGAACCTCTTTGAATGGAAGGTGTACATGGAGGGCCCTGAAGGATCACCTTATGAAGTTAGTACTATTCTACCAAACAGTTTATACGCGCGGTTTCGTGCGCAAGGGTGCTCCAACTGGCTCTGAGCGGAACAGGCGATTTATAACAGCATGGCGGCCCCAAGGATATCTCGTTCTCCGCCATTAAAATGGCCATTACTAATAATTTACTCTTGCACTTGAGCAGAAAGGACGATTCCTAGTCAAGCTATCCCTACCCACTGGATACCCCTTTAAACCCCCGACCGTTTCCTTCGGAACAAAGATATACCATCCAAATGTGACAAACGACGACAAAGGGAGCATGTGTCTGGGCATGCTGAGGGCAGACGAGTGGAAACCCAGTTCAAAGATCAGCGCAGTCCTACAATTTGCGCGCCAGCTACTCGCGGAACCTATGCCCGACGATGCGGTCGAGGGGAGGATTGCGGAACAATACAAGAACGACAAGAAGCGATATGAGGAAGTCGCGCGCGAATGGACTCACAAGCATGCTACAGCATAGAGGGAACTTATCAGCCACGCCTAATGACTTGACGCTGCCAATCTGAAACTACTGCATATTATGCCGAGGGGATAGACATGCCCTGCGCCCTTGATCCATGTAACAACCTGTCTGTGCTACGGGCTAATATTGGACATAGCAAATGAGATGATGGCTCATTCTAAGCAATACTTGCTGTTACAATTCAGAAGACTTTCTACACATGAAAATTATGTGCTGTGTCATTAATCTATTAATGCAAAGGGGTGTATGGTAGTCTAGTAAAAGTGCTGTCTGACTTGACGGTCCAGTGATGATACCCTCGACATGGTCGTAGTTGTAGCTCCACGACTTGAAAGCGGGGAAACAGGTTCATGAAATTCTCCCATTTCAACATCCTCTTCTTGACTTTCATCGTCGGGTTCTCGAGAATAGTTGATATCATCAGGGATGCCTCTGATAGACAAATAAGGCGGCGGGTTGTCTCTTATAAGCGTAGTATCTCGTGTCTCCTCGTATGCACCCTCTCGTGAGTTTTCTGGGACAAAGGAGATAGTTGCATTGGCAATTGATGCTGGGGTAGGCTCTTTGCCACTGCAATCCTCTGATTGTAATGGAATAGCGATATGAGCATTTTGAATAACACGTAATATGGTCGAGAAATTCGTGACATATGAGCCGTGGTTGGCAATTTGAGCGTACAAGGCTAATGCGACGGCAATGAGAGTGGCACCAATGGCAACTCCGTATGCAGTCCAGAATATAGCCTTGGAGTAAGTATATACGGTCTCATATGAAGAAATTTTCACTGAGATTTTCCCTGGTGATGATGGTAGGGAGTAGTTTGGTCTATCCAGGAGAATGCACATGTTAGCTTGTGTTTGGAGAAAATGATTTAGATGGAAAACATACTGGAAGCTTGAAGAACTCATTAGAGAGATGGTCGCATTCTGGAACATTTCCTCCAATCCATTTGCCAATGACATAGACGTGTCTTGGGATGCCTGTTTGTCTACTGAGTTTTTCAACCAGCTTGTCGCAAAGCCGTCTTGCGAATATACTTGGTTGCTTGATGCCTTGATTAAAGCGAGTTCCTTCGTGTTGGATAATGCGGTTAACATGACATTACTTTGCACATTCAAGTCTGTCATGTTTGGCTTGAGAGAGTCTGATTCACTTTCTGAAGCAATTTCGGTTTGGTTTTGCTCGTTGAATGTCCCAGTAATCGAGCCAACGAGCAGGCGCGCAAAGCTTTCCATCATAGCTTGATATGAAAGCATCTCATACACGTCTTTGTAGCACTCTCCGTCTTCTTTGATTTCATCATCTGAATTGGCGCTAATACTAGCGTTCACCGTTACTTCATCAGTGTACTTGATACTATCAAGAAACTCTCTTTTCATGATCTGAGCCCTTGTATTGCCATTCTCGGCAGTAAATTCTGCTCCGTATGAAGCATTGTGCAGAGTACACTGTATGATTTCCGGATTCACGGCGGTATGCCAAATTTCATTTGCATCCTTATACGTCGAGTCCTGCATCTGAGGGAAAGTCGCGACAAAGAAAGAAAGTGGCGATGTCGATGGATCCGACCAAGAGATGTCTCCTTCTTTTGAGTCCTTCCCCTGACTTGATCCGGCTGTTGGTCCAAGAAAGGCGTTTCGTGGAGAAGGAGTATTTGAAGTCCATTTATTTACTCCATAAAAAGGCATCGACCCACTCAATGAGGAATCATACGGCACCCACGACAGATATCCATATGCGGCCATAGATCGGCCCGAAGTGCCAGAAGAAAGGGATGCCGACGCATTGATAGCAGAGATAACATCCTCGGTGATATTATTTCCAAGTGTCATGTTGGCAGTAGAGCATTTGATGGCTGGGCCATGGAAGTCCAATTTCCAAGATGAGTTGACTACTGGTGGATCAATCGAAAGCAGACTGCCCTGCATGGCGCTGCTACTCACGACACTCTCTAGCTCGGACGATGGACTTATGTATGTTTCCTTGAAGGACATACCGGATGTGGAGTCTGTATCACGTTTCACTTCGTCGTTGCTCCTTTGTGATTGGATATTCACGAAATTCATGCTTGTAAAGTCGACTCTTGGGACACGCAGAGATGAAGAAGAGGTCGTTTTTGCCAATGCGACATTCAATGTACCCGGTGTAATTATGGAGGCAATAGGAAGAAGCCAGATAATTGTCCCCATAAGCATCGCCAGGGAATAATGTTGCCATAATTTAAAATTAAAGATCATGAAGCCATTCCTAAGCACAAAGAAAAGATCATCGATCAATCCAATCTTCGCCCTTTGCTGTGCTACTAATTTCTTCCATGCGCATTGATCAAAGGCAGCTGTCACCGACGATCCAAGAAGTCCCTTGACCAAAAGTGCAAAAAAGACCCCAAGGGAGATGTTAAGCTGTTGGTCCGAGATATGGAAGGACGTCGCTCGAGATGATGAATTCGATTCCACCCGAACAGGTTGTCCATTCAAATTTTGGAAAAAGGCATGGTGACCAATAGACAGTATTACAGCCAGAATAAGAGCTGCTATCATCCATACTGGTGAGATGAAAAGTGTTTTAGGACCGAAATTGGGCCTGTTGGGGGCCATGATGAGTGCATGAAGACGAGGAACGTTTGTGGGTGACACGCGAGTCTTAATGTCACGGATACTTTAGTTCCCCAGGTGCAAGGCTTCCAGAAGGATATCAGGCTAATATAAATTGAGACAGTCATGACTATTCACCTCTCCGATGCTAATAAAAAAGTTCTATTACTAGAAAAAAGGATTGGGATCCTGAGTAGGGCACCCACTGCTGCGCCTTGACGGTGGGCCGCAAGGCAGGGCGGGCTAAGATGATTGGCAGAAGCTTATAGATCAGGAGCTCAAGAAGTCCCGTGTTCTAATTTAGCACGAGGCTCTGTTGGTTTTCGTTGTCGCGCTAATCTTAACAAAGGAGAGGACATTACTCAAACTTGACTCTTCACCCCCCGAAAACGGGCCTTCTCGCTGCCGATTAATCCCTGGCCTTCCCGTCGATGTGGCTTGGCGATAGCCTTCATACTTGGCCAGATGAAGATAAGCCCACCTTTCTGTTCATTTTCAAGGTGTGAAATTTAAAAATAAAACCCGATTTGTGCACCAATGTACATTCCTTTGCTTAGACTTGGTAGCTTAGCTTAACACGTTATTTTGGAGGCCTCTCTGACGGGGTATAGAGACTCAATGCCAATGCCCTTAGGGCGTCTGGCATAATTTTGCCTTTTTCCAAGGTTCCACCTGGACAGCTAGCAAAAGCTTTCATACTTCCAGGCCGGAATTATACATAACATTGGCTTTCAGGGTTATTTCCCGCTATTTCGCGTGCGGCATAGGAATTCTCGGTCGGTTCAAACTAGACAGACGAGGCTCTATATATAAGTTAGGTAGGGTTTATTATGTTCACGGGTCTTTCTAAAAGTTTATGTAAATTTCTTATGGAATGGTACTCAAGGCGGTTTAAATAAGGCTACATAAGGCACTCATCAGCATCGTGAGGCTGAATTTGTTTACTAGCGGGACAACATGGGGTGGCCCCTGCATTATACCCCAGCGTGAGGCTTCTCTTTCTGCGGCTCTACTCATTCAATTGCACCCTTCTATTTTTCACACATTGGGAACTGTTAAACATAGCAAAGCAATTTATTTCCGGATTAGAGTAAGTCGCTCAAAGAGGGCATCTAATTAGAACAAGGGTCAAAGGTCCACCCGTTCAAGACCCATCGCCATCGAAAAGGGCTCTGAAAAAACTGTTCTCGTTTCCCCACAACTCATCAAAAGATCCAATCTCAACAGCCTCCCCTTTGTTCATTACAACAATTGTATCAGCATCAGAAATCGTTTCAAGTCGGTGAGCTACTATAAGCGTCGTATATCCCTGGAATTCCTGACGAATTATCTGTTGAACCCATTCATCAGTCTTTGGATCCACATTTCCGGTGGCCTCATCGAGTAATACAAGCTTTCCGCGGGACGATCGTAACAAAAGAGCTCGAGCCAGCGAAAACAGTTGCATCTGTCCCTGGGATAATGACCAGTCTTCCATGCGTACATCTAGATACTGTTCAGGTGTAAATCCCAAGTTCGCAGCTTTGGCATCCAATAACGACCGTAGATGAACTTTTTCTAAAACATCCAAGATCTCGTCGGTTGAGTTCTTTTTGAGGATATCAAGATTCTCGTAGATAGTTTCACTTGCAAGAATAAAGGGGTCCTGAGGAATAGTGATGATTTGGGATCGAAGAGTTTCTCGAGAAACAGTTGTAAGGTCTAGGCCATCAATTCTAATCGATCCTGCAGATGGGTCGATTAAACGTAGAATGCTGAGTAGTAGGGAGGATTTTCCGCTTCCAGTACGACCACATATCCCGATTTTTTGGCCTGGAATCAGATTCAAAGAGACCTTATTGATTGCACGATAAGCTGTGGTAGGTATCTCGGATTCACTGCAATCATGAGGCGAATAGTCAGCAATGACACTGTCAAACTCAATGGCTCCATGGGTCGGCCAGGAACTAGTCGGCGAGATTGATGCTGTAGGCTGGGGCTCGGGAAGCACGGTTTTCGAGAAGCTTTTTATGCGCGAAATGACACCCAGGGAAGCATCAAAGTCGGCCCATGACTGTACCGTCACGAGAAGTGCTATGTTGACGGTTAGAATTACGTTCATGATAATTCCCACTTGACCAGCAGAAATGCTACCAGTTTTGCTTTGGGTGAAAATGAGAGCAACGTTGAACAGCGCGACAGCCGCGACAATTAAGTCCAGCACCAAGACAAGCCATTGTTCGATGGCAAGAAGTGCGTAAGATGGCACTTGAGAGATATCGATTGCCTTGCTGTTATCAAGAGCATACTCATTCTCCCAACCAAAAGCCCGAATCGTTGTGATACCATGGACAGTCTCCAGGAAGTTGGTATTTGGGAGAGAATTCGCCTCCATACTGAGCCATCTCAGTTGTCGACTGGTAAACAGGTATATCTTCTGAATCACATATAGAACGATTGCCAGAAAAGGAACGGCTAAAAGCACATATGTCTGCGCCATAGAAAGCAAAATTAGCTGAGAAAGTAGCTTGAATATCTGCGTTCCCAATAAGGTAAGCTGGTTGGGGAGCTGGCTATCGATCTGCTTCATGTCCTGGCTGAATCTAGATAATGTAGTGGCAACCATATCGGTAGACGTTATAAAAGAAAGCGGGGCGCCAATAACTGTCTTCAAAAGTTGGCTATGAAGGTTCCGTCCGGAGGTTGGAACGATCAATATGCAAATTGTTGCAGTTGCTGTTAATGAGGACCAGTGTCCAAGAGCAAGAAAGAGGTATACAGTCAAGTAGAACCACGTTCGTTGTTTGGCGCCCTTATCAACGTTGGCAGTCCACAAACGAAGCCAATTTTGAATTAGCATCGCGAACATGGCGGCGGATATCATGATTCCAATGGTCGCTGTGATGCGTGATTTGCCAATTGCGTTGATGTAATACTGATAGATGGCGCTATCTCCTATTTGTCGTACTGAATCAATCGACCGCTCTAGTTTGGAAGTTGTTAAACTTGGAGCTATCGTAGCCTTCTCTTCCTGGGTGATATCCGATGAATCATCGGTGGATCTATCTTCTTCGGGCTCTGTGTCTAGAGATTCACTAAGAGACTTGAGCTGACCCCAGGTGACTTTCTGAGATATTGTTCCATTCTCATCGAGATTGAGAATGAGATCAGAGAGAGGAAAGAGTTGTGCTAGAGTTATGAATTTGTCAGATTTTCGGTACAATAGTTGATTATATCAATGTATTTCAATAACTCACGTGAATGTGTCACTAGAATAACAGTCTTCTTCAGCTCACGGAGCAAACCGGATGGCCCTATCAGTCTTTGCGCCACGCGGTTGGCCGTACGTCTATCTAATGCACTAAAAACATCGTCGAGGACCATCGTATTCAACTGAGAGTATACGGCACGAGCAAGGGCCTTTCTCTGTTGTTAGCTCACATTGTTACACATACAATATGGGGAGATTGTCACATACCACTCGCTGCCTTTGACCCCCGGATAGAGATACCCCTCCGACAAGTGTCTTATCACCATCAGGAAGTTGAGCAAGATCATACTCCAAGTCGCAGGCAAAGATAACTCTTTGATACCATTTTTCGTCTGTTATTGTCGCTCCTGGCGGGCCAGCAATTAGGTCTCGAATCGAACCATTTGGTAGCCATGGAGACTGAGAACAGAAGGCCATCTGTCGATAAACAGTCGATACAGCTCCGCTCTGAGGCTGCAAGTCTCCAATAATTGTTCTTGCAAGTGTCGTCTTCCCTGATCCAGTTACCCCTTTGATCACCACGATCCAACCATGCTCAACCTCAAAATCAATGTTCTTCAGTACAGGGCGATCTTCAGTATGAAAGCTAAATGAGACATCTTGAAATCGAATAGCGGGGCCACCTTCACTTTGAATTGTTATATCCATCGAATCTTGGCTCGGTGTATCAACAGATGCGTGGTCACTGGGTATCTGATCGACTAGATCGACCTTTCTGCTTTCGTATGTCGGCTCCAAGAGAAATTTCTGTATTCTATCAAAACCAGCAATGGCTGCTATGAATTCCGGTACAATGAAAAGTATCGAGTTGGCTGGAAGTGTGACCATTTGAATCAGCCCAAAGGAAGTAAACACTCGTTCTGTGTCTAGAAGAGGCTTTCCTGTGTATTTGGCCACGACAGTATAGGTACCGAATGTAATCACGGGGCCAACAACGTTTAAAAAGCTGGCTGGATTTGGTATCAGGACTATTAGGAACTCAAACAAGTATCAAAGTGGGTGCACTTACCGCAGGCTGCCAAGAGAGCGTCAAGCCAATATGTGACAAGACCCGCATTGAGCTCATTGTCACGGGCTTTTTGGATCTTTTCTTCCATTGTTTGCGAGTATCCCATCATTTTTATCGACTTGATGTGCCCTAGAACAGTCCTAATAAGACCGATGCGTGTCTGAGTCGCATCATTCCACGCCCTTTGCTTCGTAACAAAGTTCTTTGAAACATATTTCCCTACCTGTGAAGTCACTATGTCATGTTAACCAGGTCTGGAATCACTTGAAGTCTTTTTGTAAGGTAAGGCCCACTTACTCGCTACTAGCACAATCGGAACCACACTTACCCACCCAAGTTGGAATGTGAGCAAATACAGTCCCAGCGCCAATGAAATAGTGGACGACCAAAGTATATGAAACCACCCCATGGCCCTCTGCACATCTTCCACGTCATTTCCAATCAGGGTAATAGCAGAGCTGCTATTGTCGTTCCTGGAAAGTAAAGACTTATGGTGAATAAGACTCATCAACGAACCTTTAGATGCACTGGTCACTCTTCGCTTCGCAATATCCCGCCGACCTTTGAGAACCTGCATTCATTGTAAATCAGAATATCAACCGGAAAAGTACTATCGGACTCACAGCCAATCCGACGTAGATAACAAAGGTTGACAATATGAGCTGAATTCCTCGTAGGGTCCGCGCATCACCGCTCGTCGTATCTCCAACAAAGCGTATCAATTGGGAGATGAGAGCTGGCTGCGCGTACTGAAGAGCCATTGCTGCTAGCATGAAAGGTACAACCCGGACATTCTCCCATAGTGTGCACTTCAGTAAAGCCAATGCAAGCTCGTATCTTCTCTCGGGTTTTGCTGTATTCCGAGTAAGCAACCGAACAAATGAAAATCTGCATATCATGATAACAAATAGAGCCTACATCTTCCTTCCCAAATCTGCTTCATCTTATCTCGTAATAGATAGGAGGATAGAGCCTTCGGGAGCGGAGGGAGATCTTCTAGCTGCAAGATTTCACGTCGTCCCCTGCGTAATAAAGAATTCATCCACCAAAAGAAAGATTGATTGAAAGCACTTTCTGTTTCTTCAAATGATAGGTCCCGCCATGGCTCACGTAGAATTGAACGTTTGCTCTGCAATTCCAAAATGAGTAGAACTACCTTTCCTATCGTTATTGCCACATTGAGAGTGGAAATTTGGCATTGATGAGAAATGTAGCGTAGAAGGACGAATTGCACCAGATCAAACTTGAGTGAGAGAGATAAGACTGCATTGATCAAGTCAAATGGGCGCTGAGAGCGACTGTGGTTGAGAAACGATAAATATGGGATAGCCGTCCATACTGCAAAAGTTCCGACAGCTGAGTAGAGGTAGAGTTGATCAGATCCAGCTTTTATTTCCAGGATCAACGATACTAGTTTGAGAAGGGCTAAGGAAACTGCTATTGTCTATTGCTAAGCGTCAGATGGTATCGTCTTTCTATTAAAGGTCGAAGAATAGATACCAGTTTTGAAATACCTCGATGATTCGGTGCCACTTTGATCGACTGCCCTCGAAGGCGAAGAAAGTTGAGCGGTGCACCGAGCACGAAGATCAACGCAGGTCCCAAGGCGATGAAAAGATGAAAGCCGAAGGATAATTTATTCCCATTGGCCTCAAGGCTTGGTGTGCGCCCTGAAGGCCAACATAGCCGCTGTTCTCCCCAGGAGTGGTCCGACGTAGCCGTAAACATGTTGCTAAAGACCAGCGAGAGACGGGTGTAACGAATGGTGGAAAATTTTCAACGCAGAACTTGGAGTAATAAAAGCCCCTGAGGCGCCATCCTGCTAAAGATGTTCCCACTCAATTGCACCTAACTCATCTGTTAGGTGCCCAGGTGGCGTTCATGACCCCTCACGGACCATTTGATTTCAAGCTAAACGCGGGTTTTTTGGCCCCTTGAGCTATCTCAGCAGCCTTTGAGACCTTTCGGGTTAGTATGCCACCGCTAGCCTTGGTGCGCCTCCTCAGTTGGAAGGATTCTTTGATAGGGCTCCCTCGCCCTATACTGGCGATGCGCGGTCTTTATCTGTCCTCGGGCCTTGGCAGGGCTGTGAGTGGCCTCTCCGTAAACATTCACTTAGTGCTTATTTGTCTCATTGGTCGTGATAAAGGGGTCCTACCGTTGCGGCCACTCAGCTGAGGACGGGGTTCGTCGGAATTCCGTCACTAATTTGAATGTGATAACTGTTATTGGGTACTCTTCGCTCAAAAACCCCCGCAGGGAGATCTCGAAGCATCCATTGAATCCGGCCCCTCTTAGGTATGTCAGCGCGGGATCACCCGCATAGAAGGCCTCGGAAGTGGAGCCACCTTTCTATCAAAATATCACGCCAAGGCATTATTGAGAGCGCACGTCCCCATGCTGATGATCTGCTTATACCTAGTTCCTTCGTGTAATATTTTGAATGCTTACAACTTCATGAAGTCCATCAAATAGCATAGTAGCTCATACGCTGGTAAACCATTGCTTTCGACTTCCCTAGTACGATATCATCTTAAATAGTAGTTGACTTTCTTCGTGGCGCAGGACTTATGATAATGCACTAATTGTGATGTGGGATCCGCACAAGGGTGTAAAAAAAAAATAGAATTGGCTTTTGGAATATGTATGATTCTGCTAGTCCAACGTGCTAATTCACTATATCTCTCCGTTCAAATGTTCATTATGCATTTTTTAAGCTTTGGGGCGCTCTGGGAGATCAGTCTCCTTCTTACCGCCAGGGTAGCCGGTGCCCTTATTCTTGACCTTCTTCTCCTTCTTAGGTGGAGGAGGGTAAGCCTTGGCGTTGATTTCCTGCCACTCAGCCGACTCTGTGTAGGCTTTGTGGATAGGGGCCATGAGGCGGGTTAAAGCATCCGCTGCTGCAGGCTTAAGAAGTTGAGGAGTCAACTAGATAAATGTTAGTGATTTTCTGTAAGGAAGTAAAAGAATAGAATGTGAACATACAATGTCGTTTGTGTAATCGTCCTTGAGTTGTTGAATATCGGTATAGATGAGAGGTTCGGCATCCCGGCGTTCCACACGGAATTCCTTCTTGCCAGCAAGATCGGCTGCGGGGAGTAGGACGAATTCCACCATAGCAATTACACCGTTGTCCTGAACAACCTTAGGGACCGCTTCCGCCTTGCGAATCTTCTTGGAGACAACCTCGGGTGCGTCGAGGAGATCAATCTTGCTGTCTATATGGGGTCAGTTATGTGTCATCGTGAAATATGAGCTGTCAAACAAATACCTTCGATACTGGAGCTCATCTTGCCTCCGCTGAGACCTGCAACCATGGGAGTGATAAGATGGGCACGCTAAACGCCGAAACTCGTCAGTAAATTTCAGCTAGTGTTTAATGAGTACATCCTTTACCTTTCGGTATCCGAGCTTAGGAAGCCATTCAGTGGCTGCGGTGAAAAGTTTCCTTTGGTCGAGACCTAATGTTTTTTATTAGCAACTTGCACGGTATAAATATATATGGGTAGATTTAGACCCACCGCCTAATTCGGCATCAACCTTCAGGTACTCCTCATCGAGGACCTGGAGGATAGGGTACAGAAGGCCACTCAATGGGGCATTGTTAGATTGCTTGACAATCTCGGCACCGGCCTTTCTGCAATCATGCTCGGATGTCAGAGCCGCGAGTCGGTAGACATCCATAACATAATCGGCATTGCGCTGGTAGGAACTACCAAGCACGAACTCGAGCTTCTCTGTCGATACACCGACAGCCTCCAGGATTGCCCTGATGATCTTCTCGTAATATTTAACACGGTTCTCAACCAGCTCGAGGGGCGCCTTCATTGAGTCGAGGAACGCATGCACGTCAGCAAGGAGAATAACAACCTCGCATCCTGCCGCGAGTAACTGGGCGATCTTGAGCGCGGCAACGAAATAACCGGAGTGGGGTCTACCAGTTGTAGCAGTTCCTAATACACTCGAGAATCAGTATCGCTATGCCATATCAGAGGTGAGAAAGTATAGGAATTCTTACCCCAGTACACACGCGGATTGCGCCCCTCAGCAAGGATGCTTTCGATCAGCTCTGGGTTGAGAATCTCGCCCAGGTTCTCTTTAATGAGATCAAATCTCGCCTTTGCGGAGTCATCCATTGTTGAACAAATTGAGGGATAGACTGGACTATTCGGCTCTTTGTAGAAAATAATACAAGGGGAAAAGATCACCAAGAAAAAGTTGCACCACATAACCCCGCAATAAAACCAGCAGAATAATCGGGCGGTCAGAAAAAGTGAGTCACTTCACGTGACTGATAAGAGGCGCTTTTGAGTCAAAATCTCGGAATCTCGGAATTATGGATATACCAGACCTACATTTCCAGGGGTGTGGGGAAACAGGAACCGGCCAGCCTGCCAATAACACTTCCGGTTCTTAGTTACTGAATTCTTCGGCCCATGAGATACTTCATTGAATCATAAATCATTACGTATCATGGGCTCAATTTATGGGCATCGGATTTAGCATGCTGTCACTCCTAATGAAAGACCACACCCACCGAACGGGCAAGGAGACTACCACTTAAACTTGAATGCAGCATGCTTAGCTGCACCTAAGTACTCTTCACGGTTGTCCTACTAGTAGCATGCCACTTTATGCAAGCTCTGTCATGAATTCTTGTAATGAGTCAGATTATCAGTATCTTTCGAAGTCTTGAGGTTAAATACCAGTATTTAAACCAGTTGAATGACGTTTTGACGTAATATCGCGGACAATATATTATGACTATACTAGTATCGGTACCCACCGGCCTCGATATTTACTTCCAAGGTTCAAGTAAGTACTACCTGATGCGACGAGAAGTGCTAGTAGTATCTAGGTAGGGGTCTGAAGAAAGCAATTTCTCTTTCTCGGCGGTGTGATTTTACCGAGAACAATATAATATGCGCACTACACCGGGAAATTCTAAAAGGCTCGATGTTCCAAACGATTAAATGCCTAAATCGCGTTCTAACCCGTCAGTCGCGGCTCGCATCAATCGGATTATTTTCTTGTTGAGGGCCGCATAATGTGAATTTTCGACAGCAAAATCAGAATAGGTCGCTCAAAAAGGATCTCGCTAGTTGAAAAGAGTGGATATTCAATCAGAAATTGAACTTGTAATGTATGGATCCTACATACATCTGAAGTTTGAAGAGAGATGAGAGATGATGCATATAGATCTAAACATAGTTGCGGTTAGTATCACTGTATGTATCATGATGCAAATGGCAGCTGATCCATCTACTCACAAATCTGCCAGCCATCAGAAGATAGCACATGTAATTTCCTTTTCTGCATCTACTTGTGGTAAAATGAGGATATCTTATTGCGTGCGATAAGCGGTGTCTACAATTCAGATTAGTCGACCTGTCACTAGATTAGCCGACCGTGACAGGTCGACTATGATGATGCGGAGAAGGTTTAAAAAAGTGAACAACGTTGAATGTTTGGTCTTTGAGTAGGGGATTGGTGGCCTGTGCAATTGATAGATCATAATCTCGATTAGATTGTTTCATGATTTGACAGCATGGGGCGTTGAAAGAGATTGTTCCATTGTTCCAGAGTTGATAGATCTCTTTTCGGGAACATTCAAGCATTGGATTGGATTTTAATAGCGACCGTGGGGGTGTTCTTTTGGATACAGTATGCGGGAAACAGAACTTAAGGTTCAACCAGCGGGAGTTAGCGTGTTCAATCGTGCTAGTCAACTTGAAGGAGGAAACATCGGCCAGTCTCTATCTGCCCTTTTGAGGTACATTAGGAGGAATCTTGATCCAGGGCGTATATTCCAAAATTGACCTGGACTGTTTGCTAGAAGTACATAAAAAAAGTTAAAATACTACGATATAGATCTGACTATGCAGCCTGGCCACAATTCCCGGCGATTCCTATTTGAGTGGAATTGTGGGCAATCTTGGAGCTAGCGGTTGATTATGTTGGGGCAGCACACGCTCACCTGGGCAACATTCTTGCTTGCATAGTCCACGCCTTGAGTCATTGGGAAATGCCATCACAACCGTACTACTATGTATGCAGGATGGTTGGATAATTCGAGGATCATTGGTGAAAATTGCAATCGAGATAGCAAGGTTCATCATTAGGATTGGGTTTGGCAGGGAAACCAAACGCCGTGGTTGAGCTCCAGCAAGCAGTGAGTCCCTGATCGACGACGCATCCGTGGTCGGCTGGACCCTTCCCGTAGTGCATGGAGAAAGAAGAATGGAAGGACCTTACTCGACTAGCCAAACTATACAGCTCGTATCCCCAGAAACATGAATCTTCCCCGGAGACGAGTCGGATTGAAAGTTTAAAAAGTCAAGGGATCTCAATAATCAAATTGTCTTTAATCAATGTGTGACTTCATCAAAGCAGCAAAACTTGAAACGCCCTTGCCCACGTCATGTGACACGCCCAATCAGGCGTCTGTTGATTTTTGTCTCAAAATCACCGTCTGTTCCCTTTCATTCCAGTCCTCTGGCAGGTCGCTGGCTGTTTTTCATTTTTTGCTTTGTTTCAATCCATTCGTTTGTGGGATATTCCCCGCCTTTGTCGGCCCAGAGCAATCCTTTTGCTCATCCTTTCGTTGAATTTCTTTGTCTCTTCCATTCACCCGTGTAAACCACCGACACATTGACACGCATTGTCCGCGCCCGACTTGCTTTCCTACCAACCACATTCAACAAGAGCATTCTTCCAGCGCGTAGCTGCCGATTTCTTGATCCCTTCCGTCGCGAAAAACAAATGTCCAACTGGATCGAACTGCTTGCTCGTGGCCATGGTCACAGAAAATGGAAGCTCGAGATACCCGCCGCCCTTGGGTGAATCTGATTTACGCGGTCGCCGCAAGATTGCCCACCCGCCACGATTAGATCCTCTCAGGATCGATCCCCGCCCTCCACGAACCGCAGAATCCACTCCGATCCCATCGCCGCGCACCCCGAACTCTTACTATCGCGCGCGTTCCCGTTCTCCGATCCCCCCTGTAGCCCAGAGTGTCCCAGATGACCGACCATGGCTTCCAATGTCTCTTCGGGCAGGCTCCCCGCAGGACAATGGAGAAGATTGGAGAGCAAAGAGATCGGTGGGACATCATCATCACCATCAGCATCATCACCAACCGCCCTTTCCTTCACCTGAGCGACACGCCCCCAGATATTACGGACGCGATAACGAACCGGACCGACCACTCCATCGCAAGGCCCCGCCAGCCAGGGGTGGCCTTCGCATATCCATGTCAACATCTAGACTGAATGGCAGACGGCCCAAAATGCAAGATTCTCCAGACCGCCGCCAAGAGCTTACACCACATGGCTTGCCGCTGCCGCGCTTCCCATCCAATGGTCCTGCAGACGACAACACCCTTCGAACTAGCGTGAACTCCGCCTTGACCTCTCGCTCCAGCATCGAACAACACAGCGGTACAGAGCGCAGCAGCGTGCTTACCAAGAGTAGCTCAATCACTGATCTTTCTCCGGACACTCCAGATGCTCCTTGTAGCATCGACGGGGGAATGAGTGTTGAAGACGCGATATCAATGTATCTGGATGGATTCAGTGACGTGACGGAAGAACCTGGCTCTCCAAGATCTCGGGCAGATAGCAAAGCACCTTCAATTACGCCTCCACCATCACGGGATATGCACTTAGAAGGCATACCGCCTCCGAAGCCGTTGATGGAAGACATTCCTCCCATACCTTCTCTCCCTCCATCAAGCTGGTCTGAACCTCCATCCAGGGATCCGACAGTCTACGAACCACCTGCCATAACGGATGTTCCGATTGAGCCCGTTTTACCGGAATCTCCACCCCCATCTTCTCCTCCTGCTCTCTCACCACCTTCTCCCTCACCCGAACAGCCACCCTTACCATCCGAAAAATTACACTTTGAACCACCGCCATCTGGTCAAGCATCAAATATCCAATCTGTCCATCAACGGGAACAATCGAGAATCTTCATCCCAGGCCCTGTGCCTCCACCTCTCAATGCTGGAAATGACACCCGAGACAACTATGGGTTTCGTAAAGCCACTCAATACATCACTAAGGAGCAGTATGAAGCTTGGAAAGGCCCATATTCAAATTACACGTCTCATCGAAAACTAAAATGGCATGCCATGCTTCAAGAGCATGGGCTCCCAACCAACAATCCTACAACATTTCCAGCACAGTCCTCTAAGGTCAAACGTTTTGTACGAAAAGGAATCCCCTCCGAGTATCGAGGGGCAGCATGGTTCTGGTATGCCGGCGGGTACGAGCTCCTGAACCGAAACGTTGGCCTCTATGATGAACTCGTTGCGAAGGTCATGGCTTCGCCTAGCAATGATGATAAAGAACACATTGAACGTGATCTTCACCGAACATTTCCCGACAACATCCATTTCAAACCAGAATCAGTCGATGCCGCTGAAAAGGCAGGCAATAACCAAAAGACTGGCGTGACCGAGACTCAAATGATTCAGTCTTTACGTCGAGTACTCTATGCCTTTGCGCTCCACAATCCTAAGGTCGGATACACTCAATCACTTAACTTCATCACTGGAATGTTTCTTCTTTTCCTCCCAGAAGAGAAAGCCTTTTGGATGCTGCACATTGTTACGTCGGTGTATCTACCTGGAACCCATGAAATCAGCTTGGAAGGCGCCAACATCGATCTTTGGATTCTCATGGTCCTACTCAGAGATACCATGCCCTCAATTTACGCCAAAATAGCCAGCATGGAAGGAACGCCATCTGGTCGTGGCAAGATTCCTGCTCTCAACGTGAATTCTCGACTGCCGGACATCACTTTAGGACTGACCAATTGGCTCATGTCTGTCTTTATTGGAACTCTTCCTCTAGAAACCACTCTGCGGGTCTGGGACATATTCTTCTATGAAGGCTCCAAAACATTCTTTCGTGTGTCGCTAGCCATTTTCAAAGCATGCGAGCGGGATATCCTGGCTGTCTCCGACCCTATGGAGGTCTTTCAAGTGGTACAGACCGTCCCTAAGAAAATCCTTGATGCGAACCACCTACTGGAGGACTGCTTTTTGCGAAAGCATCGAGTTGGTCAGGGCCGGATCGAGGAACTCAGAGCCGCCCGACGTACTGCTGTTCGCCAAGAGAAACTGCGACGTTCCGTCGCATTCAACAAGGGCGAACTCAAGCCTGCGACAGATGATTTCCCTGTTCGCCGACGCAACGCCAATCCGGTGCTGGAGAATCGCGTTGTCGATTCCTGGCGCAATCTCAAACAACACGCATTTCGATAGAGTCGATAGCGGCTGTCGAGTCACTCCGCATCACATGTCCACTCGGCTTCAAGTGGGGTCTTTTCTTTGTCGGTCCTTGCCAAGAGCTTGTTTGTTGTACCAGCTGCAGGACAAAGCCTGATACACATTGTTTGGGCCAATAGGTACTCATTGGGCCTTGCACTAATTCGCATAATCATAATCATCCTTGTCTCGCTTGGCAAGGCACTACAAACACAAACCCTGTTCTAGGATCTCCTTGCATTTTCCTTTCTGGCGTCGTGGAAACCACCTAAAATCATAATTGCATCATGCATGGCATACTGGAATACGCATGGCATCATACCTTATTTTTTTGTACATAGAAAGCATGCAATTTTGAAATCACACCTTCTTACCACCCTTGAAATCATTGCAACCACCATAAACCTCGCAATCCTGGAGCCAAGCAGGCAGCTGTATGTGATCTTGGCGCCCAAAATTGGGTTTGACGCTATTAAAGTTCCCAAGGGTCCTGAGCCCTCCCCAGGGCTGATCCGGGCTGATCATTGGTGCCGATCGTGGTTCCTCCCGCTACGATCTTGCATGTCGTCATGAACTTCCGATGCGGAAATAAAAGCAAGGAGCTTTCCCCGTAACCCCTTGGATCTTCGGAATTCCTCGTTCGACTTTTTCTGCATTACAGTATTTTTTTAATACGGAGTATGCAGTCATGAGTGGTCAAGCTGCCAGTTACTATGACCCTAATCAAGGGTTTGATGCGCGGGGTCAGCCCGTCAACTACAACAACGGCTACAATGGCTATAACCAGCCCAATGTGAATTACCAGCAGAACGGCAACTACCAGCCGCCGGTCGCAGAGCCAAAGCCTCCGCCGCCGTATCCTCAGACTGGTGCACCGCCGCCCCAGTCTCCCCAGACTTTCGATCAAGCTTTCAAGATCGACAAACCGAAGTATAATGATATCTGGGCAGGCATTTTGGTAGGTCGCCTCCTCACCGGCAAGACAGTGTGTGCATCGATCCTCGGAAAACTGACCCTGTTCCCCATCATAGTTGATCGCAGTCTTCCTAGGTTATGCTGCGGTGTCGGGCTTGACGATTCATTCATATGCGACCCATAAAGGCTTCAGCGGAGGCGGCATCTACGACTCAGGAAATGACTTCTCGTTGAATACCAACACCCTCGTGCTATTCATCTTTGTCCTTGTCGTTGGACTCGTCCTCTCCTGGGCGTATTTTATGGGTGCGCGATATTTTACCAAGACTTTCATTTGGGCCACCGGCATCCTCAACATCGTGTTTGCGCTCGCTACGGGAATCTACTACATTGCACGTAAGCAATATGGAGGCGGAATAGTGTTCCTGCTCTTTGGTATATTTGCGATCGTCTGTTTCATCAGTTGGATTCCGCGCATCCCATTCACTGCCTTTATGCTTCAAACTACGATGGATGTCGCACGGGGATACGGCAACGTGTTTCTGGTCAGCGCCCTTGGTGGTATCGTGACCGTTGCTTTCGCAGCATGGTTCTCTGTAACCCTCGTCTCGATTTATGTTGCATACGAACCTGACTCGACTGGCTCAAACCCATCTTGCTCGGAGGGACAATGCAGTCGCGCGAAAGTGATCGGTCTAGTGGTGTATGTCACCTTTGCAATGTACTGGTTCAGCGAATGGGTCAAGAATACGGTCCACACGACCATCGCGGGCGTGTACGGGTCCTGGTATTTCTGGAGCAAATCTGCCGGTGGCATGCCGAAGGGTGCGACTCGTGGAGCTTTCCGCCGCGCAACCACCTATTCATTCGGTAGTATCAGCTTTGGCAGTCTGATCATCGCTATCATCAACATGATGCGACAGGCTTGCTCGGTCGCTCAGCGCCAGGAAGCTGCGCAAGGCAACATCGTCGGCTCGATCTTTGTCTGGGTCCTGGGCTGCTTTATTTCTCTGCTCGATTGGCTGGTTACACTCTTTAATCGCTATGCTTTCTGTCACATCGCCCTGTACGGAAAGGCATACATCCCTGCTGCTAAGGATACATGGAAGATGGTGCGTGACCGTGGCATTGATGCTCTTATCCAGGATTGCCTGATCGGGCCTGTCTTGACCATGGGATCCACCTTTGTGGCATATGTTTGTGCGTTGCTGGCTTATTTATACTTGCAATTCACGAAGCCGGAATACAACACCGGTGGGGACTTCACTGCTGTCATTATGGCCTTCGCATTCGTTATCGGACTGCAGATCTGCCAAGTTTTCATGACGCCTATTGGCAGCGGTGTTGAGACTATATTTGTCGCTATGGGTTGGGATCCTCAGGTCATGATCAATGATCATCCTGACATCTACTACAAGCTCGTGGAGCTATATCCTCGTGTGCAGCAGGCGATCCATGCTTGAGCTGCGCCATACTCAAGGCGTCTTCATTAGCTGGAAGTTAATTAATTCATACGTTTTGAATATTCTTAACCCAGGCCACACAAAAATCATACACGACTAACGACTCGGGAAGAGACGAGATATCAGATAATTGAATAATACGTGTTTCATTGATCATTACAATTTTCACTGGAAAAGTAATAATTACCCATTCACCAAATTACCACAAGAACAAATATAAACGCCAAACCAGACCCAAAAACACCATGACGTACCAAAACAAGAACCCATCAAGGTCAATCACCCCAACACCAGTAGCTCATATCTTACAGGGCAGCCATGAAGCCCATGACAGCGGCAACACCGGCAGCGGCAAAGCCGTGCACAGCACTGACCTTAGGAGCCGCACCCTCGAAAGCATGGAAACCCTGAGCACTAGCACCAGAAGGCGTAGGGGTAGCAGACATCTGAGCACCGAAGAAGCGAGAGGCAGACGAAGCACCAACCAGGACACCGTTAGAGTAGACAGGAGTAGACATAGCCATGTTAGGAGCCATGCTGCTGCTAGCAGGAACGTTGACGGGGATCTGGGAGAGGTGCTTGGGGTCGAAACCAGTGGGTGTGGGCTTGCAGCCGCACTCGGTCTTGGTCTCTGTCACGTAGATAACGCGAGGAGCAGCGGGGGACTCAGCGACAGGAGGAGCAAAAGCACGCTCGTTAGCCATGTGCAGACCGTCCATGTTAGCGGGCTGCATAGGCTTGCTGGCATGACGAGCGGGAGCTGCAACACGGCTGCTGGAGCAAAGTGACTTCTGGAGATCGGCGACATCTATAAAATGTTAGATCGAGTTTCATGATTCGATTCGATTCGATTCAGGGGACGTACCGATTCCGGCATCACTACAGGCGTCGCTCGCAGCGTCGGAGAGCTTGGTGATAGCATCAGCATTGTCACAGAAGCAGTCGGAGCTGCTCTTGTTGCTGCAGTCTTCGAGGGTAGAGGTGTCGATTCCACCGAGAGCGGCCTCCTGCACATTTCATTAGAATTGCAATTGTTTTTGAGATGCTGGCTGTCAACATACAGCACACTTGACGTAGTCGTCAGTAGACTGGGCCGCCACACCGGCGACGAAGAGAGCAG
This sequence comes from Talaromyces sp. PF30-5, assembly GCA_023626375.1. NCBI lineage: Eukaryota > Fungi > Ascomycota > Eurotiomycetes > Eurotiales > Trichocomaceae > Talaromyces > Talaromyces sp. PF30-5. Next base: position 961,399 of record JAMAGU010000008.1, on the reverse strand, counting down.
CAGCGATGAAAGAACGCATTATGGCTTTTGAAGGGTATGTATGGGTTTGGGTATAGAACGAAGGATCAAGCAGAACGATGTGAAGAAATAGCAACGCGTGCTCGGCCGGCACAGGGAGTTTAGAGGATTTAAATAGCAAGTCAGTGTCTAGTAAACATCATAAATAATTGACCCTTTTCTACATCCCTTTATCTCCTAGGAGATGGGCTTTTTGGGCGGGGAGTTAATGTCCATGACGTGAAGGTATGTTGCTCTATTTCTAGATTGAGATGGTGACGCCCTTTCCAGCGGCGCGGATTGGTCCTTTTCGGGATTTGAATTCCCCGTGAGGACTCTGAATGGATTAAGGAGTATCCTGTTGATTGCTTTGGAATGGGACTGGAATGTGCCAGGTTCGCTTGTTTTTTGATGTGGTGCCTGTATCCCTGGTTACCCTTTCTTCCGAGGAATCTGCTAATCAGGATAATCAGGATAGCGATTGTCGCATCAATCTTGGATTATTCATCCTTGGGATTGGCAAATTAGATTCGCTGAAATGGATTCCTGTAGTTCTAATTTAGTATCAACTGTCTTGCTTTATTTTCACATCTAGGGTTGCTTGACAGTTCAATCAATCTAGCGCACAAGTTGGTTGGAATAAGACTCCTGCATGTGGAGTATGCTCCCCATCACACCAGATTAGACATTTTATTCGCAGGAGGATAAGAAGCATTATGCAGTTCGATACATCAGTACTTTCATTCGAATGTGAATGGGCTCTTAGTGGCCACTGTACTACGAAAATACTCGTCGACAAGACCTTTCCTGCTTATGCTCGTGGAAACCTAGTATGCGCAACCTGAATAGGGTTTCAAGTATAGGCCGGTCCACAAAGTAGATCCAGTACTTTCTATGTAAATTTCATGTTAATATTACCTAGCCTATCAGAGACCTTGGAATTTCAATTTCATGATAACATTACAGCTAACAACACATGCTGCACTTTCTACAGCATCAAGGGGCGTCATTTCGAATTTGTAGATCATTAAATTGCCTGCTAACGCTAAGCCTATGCAAAACCCTTGAAAGAAGAAATGTATATACTGGGTATAATGTCCAAATAATTCAAAGAAATCGCCCAAAATGGAAGGAAGGGTATAGTTTTAACCATTCAACGCAAACCATCCAATCCGCATCACTTCCGTGGGCCATCTGGTGATGCCGGCCGTGATGTATCACTAGAGAGAGGACGCTCCTCATCATTATGCCCTGGTAGTTCCGCCACAAAACTCTTCGAATCCATTTCCTGGGGTTTCATATCCCCAGAGCCCGCGAGCTCACCAGGGAACTTTTGATCCGCAGTATATCCGTCAACCTCAGCATAATGTTGATGATTACTGCCTTCGATTTCGTGCAGCGCCAAGTTATTCGTAGATGTCGTTCCGTCTACTTCTTGAGGAGGCAGTAAGACACTTGTAGGGACTTCTCGTGCACCAGCGCCTCCAGCTGCTTCGGCAGCGGCAGCATCCTTGGCCTTTCTCTTCTTAAGAAGCCACCACATGAAGCCCGCAGCTCCAATACCAGCTGCACCGACGACACCACCGACAACACCTCCTGCGATAGCACCGGTGTTGGAAGAGCTCTTGTTCGATGAGCCCGAGCCACCTGCGGAAGAGCTAGAGCTGCTGTCTGCTGTCTTTGATGCAGAACCGGGTGCACTCGTAACAGCTTGTCCTGCCATTTGGGTTGTAGCTGTGGCAGCCGTGCCCGAAACATAGATATCGATCCATTTATCATCGACGATCGATGCGCTAACATAAGCGACAGTGGGGTATTCCTCGTAATAGCTGATATCGGACACGGGGCTGGTTGTAGCTTCTGTATAGACACTGATGACTTCGGAGGTTCCTGCACATCCATAACCAGTAATCGAGAGGTCGGGGTATACCATTGTTTGACATGATCCATATCCAGATGCTGTACAGTAGATGGCAAACGCGTCGTTATTAGTGGAAAGGCTGGGTGTGGCGGACATGTCATCACCATCGTAACATGTTGTTTCGTATAAGCAGTTATTGGGATCGTTGCCAGAACAGCAGCCTACCATGCCCGGATAGTTGCTGTCCGATGTATGAAAAATGCATGCATTTGAATCTCCGCAAAAGACGAGGCTGTAAGCTAAGTAAGGGTTAGCATCAGGTCCTATTTGTAGAATTGCAACATAAAAGAACATACCATCATCCCATACACCATCTTGGTAACCACACGCGCTGGCTGGTGCTAAGGAAGTTGATATCGACACTGCCGAGATTGATGTGCTAGGTGTGGATGTCGTGTCATAATAGTCCGAAGATGTAGCATAAGAGTCGTCACTGCTGGCGACAACACTCGTGTCGGAGTAATCTCGAGCGTAATACCCGTACTTGCTTCGTTTGGATGGCGCAGTTGTTGGCTCAGGAATATTCAGCTTAAAACCACCAAGATATGGAGCAGGCGAAGGCTCTGAATTAGGATATGCAGATGCGATAGATGCTAAAAGAAACGAAAGGCTGTACAGCTCGACCGACCGTGATCGAGTCATTATGAACGAGTGAATAGAAGTCAATTTAATATGTACAAAAATTTAGATGACAGCGCGCGAGTCAAGGTCTTGGCCAGCCTATATACTGAGTAATTGTGGCCCCCAGAACCCCCTAATTTTAATTTTAAGAAACGAATTAATTTTACCATCATGCATGAATTTGTGTCAGCCTCGCAGACACGTTCCGGAAGTGGATTAGTTGTGATGTTTATCATGGACCTACTTCTGCAAGTGTCTCCACTCTTTGATCGCCGCGCCATTTTTACTGGTGCGCAAAATAGCGATTCACATTGACAGGGTTTGTGGCTGGAAGATGTGCGGAACGAGGCTGTCAATACGAGATTCTATTAGCCGGAACGGATAGAGGGCGGAAAGACTTGAATAACCTCGTGGTTTACGGGATGCCAAGTTGATGCTTCTGCTGACACTCTTCGGGCTCCTCGCTCAATTCCAGATGGGTGACTGATGCAAGAGGAGAAGTAATAGCAATATAGACCCCCATAGACACGGTAGACACGGGTCGTGGTCTTCCTCCCCCACTTGGAGCCTCCGCGTCCAGCGAAGAAAAAAACAAATACCCTGCTCCACTAGCTTGAATTGGCCAAGAGTACGACGATCAAGACGATCCGGAAGTGTTCAGACCCAAACAAACCTGGGTAATTCTCCTTTCTCTTGGCCGAACAGGTTTTCAGACCGTTCGGGGACGGAGACGGAGGAGGAAAAGGGAGAGCTAAAATTAGCCCGCAACGACATGATATGTCACTCTCAATTGATCGACAGAGATATACTATACAGAGTAAACAATCGATACCTATCGGGTTAAATTACTACACTGTACATGTATGTGAGCCCAGGATTTCCCGCCCGAAGTTGTTATTCGCAGCCTCGTCGGCAGTTTGAAAAACTCCTACAAGTCAAGCTCATGTCCAGAAATGTCTAGCATTGAGTTGAATGATTCCTTTTTTTTTTTTTCCGATCTTAAATTTTCCAAATTACAAATCTGTTGAGCACCTGTAGCTGGAAAGTGGTTTAAATTGGATTTCAAAATCCAGGATCCCATTTTGTTCAACATGCAACTATGAAGCGTAAGTGTTTATCATGTACCAATTCCTTCCCTTTTGATGAACTCCACCTTAATCACAGCCTTGAATCTCTTTTAGGCATGTCATTATGGGCCAATTTTTCAAGAACTGGAATCCACTCTGTCATTCCATCCAATCTCTTATCCAAAGGCTGCTGAGACCAGGCCTTCGCAATTCGCGCCTCGTTCTCCCTCCAAATTCCAATTGACTTGCTGATCCAAGGACCAACAGCAGTAGCCGTCTCCGCAGCTCGCTCAAGAGGTAACTGATGCGATCCCTTGATTATCTGCTGCTCAACTCTTGAGGCCTCCACACCACCGCTTCCACCAATCCCCGTCCCCGTTCGGTTGAGCATCTTTGCGCGCTCTTCCCGAGTGAATATTGGACTTTGCTGGCCCAGTACATACTGCACAGGTGGGCGAACATGTTTTAGCATTTTCCAGGCGAAGATTGGCTCGAATCGATAGAACACTGAGGTTGTATGAGATGGCCCTATGATATCAGGATATAGAAGAGAATCATGTGCAGGTGAATCGGTGTCACTGGAAGTCTCCTTCTCTCCTAATGCCTTGTGGCTCGATAAATTTGGTCGCAGGTACTGTAATACTTCTTGATGTTTTGAGCTAACAAGTGTGACTGGGGAATCGGATTCGGTGGCGCCTGCATTATCAGATTGAGCCTCGGTTGCTGTTGAGATATCACGGTATGCATGGCATATCCAACGATCAAGGACACGCTTGTCCCATTTCTTGTGAGTTTTATTGGCGGCTTCGATGGCGGCGGATCGAGATTTCCAGGTATCGCGTCTCTTGAGGGAGATTATTGATAGGAGTGGACCTTTGCCGGTCATAATGTCTGGCGCGATGACGGGTTCAATGAGACTGAGGGAAGTAAATAGGCGAGGGTGCAGGAGAGAGAGAAGAACACTAATGAGGATGTTAGAGTCGGGGTATTTGCTTTAGACATTCAAAAGTACTAACAGCTGTCCAGCGCCCATGCTGTGTCCCACACCTACAATGGGCTGAGGCATCTCGTCGCGAAAATGATTGACCATGTGAAGCAGGTCACGACTATGATCAAGCCATGATGCTAATATTGTTAGCAAGGGCATGATAAGTGTGAGTTTGCATGCTTACGATCATTTCCGAGCGAGTTTTCGTTTTCAAGGCCGCTGGCTCCGAGATTCGACACATCTGCGATCCAAACAGATCGAATACGATAACCATCTTGTTCGCTACGAGCGAGCAAGTCTTCCCATAGTGGCTCATATAATTCCTGCATCACAGGCTACAGCTTAGCGACAGGATCTCTCTAGCATGTTCACACTGAGCTTGCTCACTTTTGGGAATCCACACCCATGCGCCCCGATTACAGTCACATCCCCTGGTTGAGGGTTTGGGTTGTTTTTTGGTGTGTATCTCTTCAATGCGAGCTTCAATGACGCCTTCGAGTTGAGTGTGGCGTTGGGGTATTCACGAATATGTTGACCATCAATAACATGTTCGGTTATAGTGAACGGGAATGTTGATATATCGGCCATTTTCAGCCCAGTCATGAATGGTTTATGCAGTGACAGTTTTTAAGAGATGAAAATTTTCTTGCATTCTGAACAGGGCTGTGGCAGGGATATTTAAAACAGGTTTCAAAGCCACAAGCACTTCCATCAATGCGTTGCAAAACATGATGATTTCGGTGTTGCCGGCTTCCGCAAATCCACTTTGGGCAATGAAGGATTTCATCCATTCGCTGATTGGATAAAAGATATCGCGATAATGAGATTCTGACCACGTCAAGCTAGTGATGAGCTGAAGTCCCCACTATAAAGGGAGTTCATCGGTATATCTTGCCGCTATCACGATTAAGTGGGGCGGCTGAGTGCATAGTCTACGTAGCTCAGTTTTATTTGAGCAGCAACCGGTCGATAAACAAGTAGATAAAAAACTAATTGCACGTATGCAGGCACTTGGGCCCAGACTCAGCATAAGGATAAACGCTAGAGGGAAGCATGTGGCATCAGTATATCCTATTTGGTACAACTAACTCTATGGTTTGGGTAGCTACGCCTTAGATTAGGGGTACACAGCTGATGGGGTACCGGAAAACAATAGTTTATGCCACAGGCCCAGAGCAAGACGTAAATGGAAACAGAAAAAAAAAATCGTTGATTGGGTATAACAAGCGGTGAACACTACTCCTGTTGCTTTAACGCACATATTAAAGTCAGATTTAAAAGGAAGGATGAAAAGAAGCCCACAATTCCAAAAAAGAAAAACAAATAGCGATTGCAGATTTCTTCCGAAATTCCAAGCCCAGCTCAGAACTTCTCGCTTGTCACGCATCTTGTCAGATTGACCAGTAACCATGCCAGGATCTTGACGAAAGCAGTCAATGTCTTGACTATTAGGTCTAGACCAAAGAAGAGAATCTTCAATGTTCCCCGCACTATCCCGGGCAATTTCTCTCCCTCGCGCGACGAAGTACGTCCATAGCGACCATATTTTTCCAAGTCAAATTCCTCAACCACGACCTGCTTGTTCTTGGACTTGGAAGATTTCTTGCCAGTTTGCGGTTTAGAGGGAGATTTAGAACGACTCAAAAACTTGAAGAAGCCCGTCTTCTTGGTCTCAGGATCCGACTTGGCCTTAGCAGACTCAATTTGGTCTGCTAGTTCCAGGCTCTCGGCGTAATCCTCGCGCTCCGCTTGAGTTGTGATCAATCTTCCACGGAATGGCGCTCCCTGCTTTGGGGCCGACTTGATGCTTGAGGCTATCGATTTGGGGGTACCAAGTTCCATATCTGCTAGTATGGGATTTGTGGCTTCATCCGATACAGCCACAGCCAGAATCGCAGCGACTAAGGAGTCGACAGCGTACAAAGAGGGAATTGTAGCGATGACAGCAGCTGGCGATATAGAAAGGGTCCGCGACCCGAAGTCTAGAGCTGCGAGTGGCTCGTCTGAGTCTGGTGCAGGTAGAGTGGATGTACGCGGATTTGCTGCTTGCTGTGCGGCCTCCATGGCTGTGGATGACACTGGGCCGGTAACAATGATTGTTGGCGGCTGGTTTCGACAATTATCGCTGGAAGATGTGGAAACGGTGATGTATAGAATTCCAGTAGACTGAGCCTGTACAGGAGAGAGTGGGATACCTGCGGCTCCAACCAGGGACGGGGGCTGACGTTTAGATAATGACGGGTGGCGAAGCTCATAGAGTCGTAGATTTCGGTTCCAAGATAATCGACAGGACTCCTGTGCTGCTGCTCGCTTGAGGGCATTTTGCTCGACTTCCGTAGCTTCGGAGCCTGAGAGATGGTGCTTCTTACTTAGCTCCTCGGCTTGGTCAATTGCCAGCATAGCCGCCAGTCGTGAAAAGAGGAGCGCAACAAGTCCATCGCTAGGGTGGTCACGCCGGCTGCGATCTTCAAGACTCAATGTCATAATTGGCACATCATTCTCGGGTTTGGACGGTGCACCACGAGATATTGATATTTCGTTATTGGAATAAGTCTCCAATCTATAGAATGGTTGTTTGGAGTTACCGAATGCGAAAGTCGCAGGACCGGTCCTTTATTGATTTAGTAAATGGGTATTTCGTATTGGAATTAGCAATCGGCATGACTCACTTTGTTAGTCGCAAGTTAAACGTTCCATATAATTCCCGGGGTCGTTGGCCATTGGCAGCCTCCCAAAGCATCTCTAACTCTTGTGGTGTTGAGAAGCGAGTTTCTTCTGATTCCAAAACCCCAGTAGGGAAGTTCAACACACTCGCAGGTACGGTCTTGGGGCCCAGAACTTGATCAATCTCCGCGCTCGGAGACAGAGTAAGTGTAGGTTTCCGAGTCGGTTTTTTCATTGTATCTGGAGGACTGACTGGCATCTGTGGCCGATAACTCTGTTGATCAAGGGGAACTTTGGGATTAAACTGGGGAAACATGGATCTCATTGGCACCGGAGAAACAGATGACTGAGAGGACTGAGGCGAAGAAGTAGAATTGAGCGTGCGAACGCTACCACTGCTATTGCTCAAGCTACTTTGTGAAGGCAAAGCCCGGTGATCCGAGTGGTCGCCTTGACGACTTTGGCTACGTACAGGTCGAGGGGATGCAGAACCATGGGATGAAACCGACTTCGACGGAGACTTCGCCCGCGCAAGATGTGCTGCTGCTGGTACTGGTGGAGGGGGAGGTGGAGGGAAAGCCTGGGTATCTTGAATAATTTGAACTAGCACGGATTCGCTTGTCTTGGAAGTATCTTGAATCTCCTCAAGAGGAATTGGAGATGCAGGCTTCGTCTTTGCGACCGGATTCTTGTTGCCCTTGCGGAAAGGATTCTTAGGAACTTTCACCTCCGGTGAAGGTGGAGGGAATAGCTGAAATTGACTCATGATTGATATAGATCCAGACCCCAGTGTACGACGGTAAGACTGTAGGTTCGGTGGTCTCCCGGGAGAACCTTGACATGCATTACACCAGAAAGCGAACAAGGGGGTGTTCGACTGACATATACCCCATCTCTTCGGTGAGAATCGGTTGATTCCTGCAATTCCTGGGCCAATGCAGCTTGGCATCGTATGTGACAACCCTATTTTTGGGGCGGGCGCTTAGCCGTTGACGGGCGTGATTGGGTGGCTCCGTGCGACGGGGATAGTGACTGCAGGAAACGGCGCTTCGCTCAAACCAGCTGATTGGCGACCATAAAGACGAATTCATTTATTTTTGGAGACTCAAATGGCGATTGGTCGAGTACCCTGTGCACATCTCACCGTAAAGTTTAGCAGGAAAGTTCAGAATCCTGAAGATTCGGCGCATACGGCCGGTCGGGGCGAACGAGCGGATTGGATGGAGATTCTTCAGAGCCTGCAAGAAAGGACAAGATATCTATACATTTTGCTGGGGAATATTTACATCATATGGTACAATTATTCGTGGGGGCCTTGGCTATGCTCCATAGCTTCATCATGTACCGAATAGGTCAACCCCTCGGCCATGGCTACGGCGCCTTCCATATCGCCTTTGTTATACAAGAAGAGCCCTTGAAGAGCTGCAGCGCTGGTGTTCCTGGTGCGATCGGCCTTGAACCCATTTTCGTCTTCAATCAATCCGAGTTCGTGTAGTCGGTCAAGGAAAATCTTTCGGTGGGACCCATCAGTATCAAGCTCCTCGTAGAATCGGTCCCAAAGGCGACCAACTTGATAACGTGATACCTCGCCAAGACGAACAGTCATATCCACGCGCCCCGGTCGGACCAGGGCCTCGTCAAGCCGCTCGACGTGATTCGTGGTTAGAAAGATAATGCGTTCCTCGGCACTAGCCACTCCATCCAGCGCGTTCAATAAACCGGAAAATGTCACATTAGCCCCACGATAACCATCGGAATCAGTTTGAGTACGGCGATTCGAGAATGCCGCGTCAACATCCTCCAGCAGGACCAAAGTTCGATTGGGAACGATAGTCAGAAGATGATTCAGCCGATCATCGGTCAATCCACGCTCGCTAAGGTTCAAGATCGCAATATCGTAGTCCAGCTCGCCTGCCAGTGCTTGGATGAAGGAACTCTTTCCAGTACCCGGAGGCCCATAGAGCAGATAGCCGCGTCGGTATGGAATACCACGGTCATGATACCAAGACGCGCTAGAAATAAAATCTTGGACATCATCCACTATGCGCTCTTTAACACCCTCAGCAAGAACCACAGACTCGATCGGACGCTTGCGTCGCGGGTTACCGAACGGTCGCCATTCCGTACCCCAACTGTTATATATGGTTGTTTTTCCTTCGTGTGATTTCGCGGCGTAGGCATGTGCTTCTTTGAACAGGTCTTCGAAGATGTGCCGATGGGAGTAGAGGGTGGTTAATGTGATCGTTTCCCATGGTTTTCCGGTTTGAATGTCACGGGATTTTGATTCGCGCACGCGATTGACGAAAATGAAGGCATTGTTGTAGCGAAGGACGTGCTTTCCCGGGCCGGGCACGAGGGAGAAATGTGTATGAATTGCGCCGTTCGAATGTTCGACTTTCTGTGTTTGAATGGAGAGGTGGCGCATTCCGGGGGTCATTTTCTGGAGCAAGCGATCCACAAAGCCGGAGTTGGCAGTCTGGCGGGCTGCACCGAGCTGCGACTGCTGATAGAGAGTCATCCAATGAAGGAACCACGGGTATGAATCATCCTTGATGCTGATCTCGACGTCCACCAACATACGGCGACGGAGCAACGCTGCGCCGTGACGAACTCCTTTCTGAGCGAATGTGAGACCTGCTCCTAGACCTGCTAGACCAAATCCCTGCGATTCACGTGTCAGCACCTCATATCCATACTGTCAGCTCGGCGAGAAAATACATACCGCTGTGAATAGCGGATTATTTGTCAGTTGCGACAAGAGACCGCCGTCCCCATTCTGAGATGATTGCTGGGCATTTTGGAACGCCTGTGTTCTCTGCTGAAGAATCAAGTCCCCCGCCGACGGAGCAGGTGTCGCCGCCGGTGCAGTAGGCACCGCATTGGGTGTGCCACTTGATTCCATTACCCTATAAACGACGTGGAGTGGTTTGAATGTGCCACCAGATCTGGAGCTCGCGATAAGAAAAAGATATCGGAGTTATAACGGCCCGAGCTGATCTGATCTACTATTCCCCGGTTGTACGACAACGAAAGCCATGGAAATCAGTAACCAAAACCATGGAGTTTGGTTTTTTTTTTTTTATCACAATCTATTTCATATTTGCTAGACTCAATATACAGCATGAATAGAGTTCAATACTATCAGCCACCGTCCGCATTGGAGCTCAAGTCTGGCCGTCGGGCAGTTGACGGCGGGTGCGGAGATACTCGGGTTTAGCTAAATTGGGCGAATGGCATTTTTTCTTCCCCGGCATTTCTGTCAATCACAACGCAGAAAGCCTGCGCAGGTTCCGCGCGCACGATCAGTCTGGTCCCAGGGGGGTGAATTTAACAGGGCACTTTTATCCCCCATGCGTGGCTTTCTGCAGCGGGCCCGTTGTTTTCGGCCAAATTACTACCGGCCGTATATGTCTGTTCGACACATGGGTGTGACAACCACAGAAGTGCTATACGCGCTTTCTGTAGCCACCACTTCAAATAGACCAGCGCCCGAAGATGCCACGCAAAAGAGCCATCATACAAGGACTGGCTTCAGAAATCCCTGGGAGTGAGTAATACTAATAGCATCCCTTTACCGTGTGTATGACATGATGCTTATCCGAGGTTAATGATTGACAGCTCATGGCGGGATGTCGATTTCTCAAGCGTCCTTGAGGTCTTCAAGTAAGTTATATATGCTTAAAATCTGTTATCGGGATTAGATTCTCACACGTGTTTTATAGGCGTCGATTCAATGGGACAGGCAATGTCCCCGACACGAGTGGTCCTACGGTCCCTGTTCACAAGCCCGATTTCCTACCTAGTCGCGAAACGGCCAAGCTGCGCGCAACTTGGCTAGGCCATGCAGCATACTATGTGGAATTCCCAAGTGGCCTACGAGTCCTTTTTGACCCCGTTCTCGAGGAACGTTGCGGGCCGTACAACTTGCTGGGGCCAAAACGCTTCACGGATGCTCCTTGTCAGCCCGACGATATACCTCTGATCGATGCGGTTGTGATTTCCCATAATCACTACGACCACTTGTCGTATCATACCGTAACGGCAGTTGCGAAGAAACATCCCAATTGTCATTTCTTCGTTCCCCTTGGAAACAAAGCTTGGTTTGAGAGCTGTGGAATCGAAAAGGTTACCGAGCTGGATTGGTGGGATGAGCGCGATATCACATTGGCACCATCGGCTCAAAAACAATTGAGCGTTGAAACTGCAAGTGAGGGGAGCTCAACGACTGCGGAGATCACAGCCCGCATCAGCTGCTTGCCTTGTCAACACGTTAGTGCTCGCGGTCCCTTTGACCGAAATAAGACTCTGTGGTGCTCTTGGGCACTTGAGTCAGAGGGCAAAAAGGTTTACTTCGCTGGGTAAGTTGTGCCTTGCAAATATGCATTGAATGAATCGCTGACGGAACGCTTCTGAACAGAGATACTGGATACCGGCCAGTTTCCAAACTTCCAGAGGGAGAAGATGATCATGATCCAAAGCATGACTTCCCTGTATGTCCGGCATTCAAGCAAGTCGGCGAATTTCGCGGACCATTCGACCTGGGGTTGATTCCAATTGGCGCATATGCCCCTCGTCATGTATGGAGTCCCGCCCATGGTGATCCGCATGACGCGGTTTCTATTTTCCAAGATACTAAATGCAAGAATGCACTTGGTATTCACTGGGGAACCTGGGTTCTGACTGAAGAAGATGTTCTTGAGCCCCCAGAGAAGCTGAAGGTTGCGCTGAAGCGATTCGGTCTTCCTGAAAAGGGAGTCTTCGATGTGGTTGATATTGGCGAGAGCCGTGAATACTGATCAGGGCTTTGGCACCATGACGGTATGCCCCGGCTGCCCTCGACAAACGGTCGAAATCTGATCTTTGCGGGCGATGAGGGGTAGCTTAAACCCAAAAGTCGAGAAGAGTACTGTACGATATTCCGTGGATGTATCATCAATGTAATAAAAGCTATATTTGTCTCATCTAAACACCAATCCATGTTTCTGAACTTGATAGACTAGTATTCAAGACCACACGCCCCATTGTAGCCATGGAATGTTGAGCGATCTATAAAAGCGGTGATGAATGATTTCGATGTAGTTCTTGTTTGCCTGGTTTGTCACTTCCCGTTTGGGTTTAGTGTCAGGGAGCTCCCACTTTGGAAATTTGGGATGCGGGCGACCTCAACGCGGCTCCGAGTTGGTCTTCTTTCTGTCCATCAGGAGTATTGTTTTTTGCATTTGGCTAGAGCCCGCCTCCTTTCTTTTCTCCTATTTGACATATTGAATCACCGCCAGCATGCAGGCTCCGGTGGTGGTGATGAGTGCGTGCCCCTCCCCAGAGATATTCGTTCAGGCGGCATTTACTAACTTACGGTCTCCTGAATAGACACCAATGCCGGTGACCGTCAGGTTGGTCGCCGGGCGCAGCTTTCCAACATCACTGCTGCTAAGACGTATGCTACTCAATTCTCGCTTTCCCGGAAGTTGTCGTTGCACCATCGATGCTAATACAATTTACCCCCACTAGTGTGGCCGATATCATTCGCTCATGTCTCGGTCCTAAGGCCATGTTGAAGATGCTGCTCGACCCAATGGGTGGTATTGTCCTTACCAACGACGGTCACGCTATCCTGCGTGAGATCGAGGTGTCACACCCCGCGGCCAAGAGTATGATCGAGCTTAGCCGTACTCAGGATGAAGAGGTCGGAGATGGAACCACATCAGTCATTATCTTGGGTAACTTTCTTTCCGTCTTGTCTTTGTCCATCATTGGGCAGTCTGCTTAGATACATGCTAACATTGCGATAGCTGGTGAGATGCTTGCTCAGTCCCTCCCTCAACTCGAACGTAACATTCACCCCGTCGTCATTATCTCCGCCTTCAAGCGCGCTCTCGCCGATGCCCTCCAGATTATCGAAGAAGTTTCCGTACCTGTCGATATCCACGATGATAAGGCTATGTACACTCTCATTCAGTCCTCGATTGGTACCAAGTTCGTTTCCCGCTGGTCCGATCTCATGTGCAGTCTGGCTTTGAACGCTGTGCGAACAGTTTCCTTCGACGCTGGTGGTGGAAAGCAGGAGGTGGATATCAAGCGTTATGCTCGTATTGAGAAGATTCCTGGTGGTCAAATCGAGGACTCCGAGGTCATTGATGGTGTCATGGTCAACAAGGATATCACCCACCCCAAGATGCGGAGGAGAATCGAAAACCCTCGCATTCTGTTGCTCGACTGCCCTCTGGAGTACAAGAAGGGAGAGTCTCAGACAAATATCGAGGTCTCAAAGGAGGACGACTGGAACCGTATCCTGCAGATTGAGGAGGAGCAGGTCAAGCACATGTGTGACGCTATCGTGGCTTTCAAGCCTGACATTGTCATCACCGAGAAGGGTGTTTCCGGTAAGATACATTCCGCCCTATGTCTGGAGAACTATTTGTCTAACCATTGAAATTTCGATAGATCTCGCACAGCACTTCTTCATGAAGGCCAACATCACCGCCCTCCGCCGTGTTCGCAAGACTGACAACAACCGTATCGCCCGTGCCACTGGTGCCACTATCGTCAACCGTGTTGATGATATCCAGGAATCCGACATCGGTACCCGTTGCGGACTTTTCGAGATCGAGAAGATTGGTGACGAGTACTTCACATTCATGCGCAAGTGCCAGTCCCCCAAGGCTTGCACCATTCTCCTGCGTGGCCCTTCCAAGGATATTCTGAACGAGATTGAGCGTAACCTCCACGATGCTATGGGTGTCGCACGTAACGTCATATTCCACCCCCGCCTTTGCCCAGGTGGTGGTGCTGTTGAGATGGCTGTTTCCGTCAAGCTGGGCCAACTAGCTCGCTCCATCGAGGGTGTCCAGCAATGGCCCTACAAGGCCGTTGCCGATGCCATGGAAGTCATTCCCCGCACACTTGCCCAAAACGCTGGTGCCAGTCCCATTCGTGTTCTGACTCGTCTGCGTGCTAAGCACGTTGAGGGCCACACCACTTGGGGTCTGGATGGCGACTCCGGCAACCTGGTCGATATGAAGGAGTACGGTGTTTGGGAGCCCGAGGCCGTCAAGCTTCAGAGTATCAAGACTGCTGTCGAGGTAAGCTGCTGTCATTTTCTCCCCACATTTTTTCCTGGTAACTAACTGATTTCATAGTCCGCTTGCTTGCTTCTCCGTGTCGATGATATCTGCAGTGGTAAGTCGGCTCAACAAGCTGCCGGCGGTGGTGGCGGTGGTGAGGAGTAAGTAATAGATGATGATCAAGAACCTTAAAAAAAATGATGCAGGACCTGAGGTCCGTACATAATGCTATACGATCACCTCAGGGACTTTCCTTTCTCTGTATGAACATCCTAGACCAAAATGATATGAGATGGATATATATATTCGTATGAAGTCTTCTCAGGTGATCCACAAAATTTTGGCTATATTGATAGACGATCTATTTATAACGTATGGTTTTAAATACAAATTTGCATGCGCCGAATCAGACTAGAATGCAACTTGAAGACTACATTCAAAGTTCTCCCAAAGAATCGCTATGATAGTCTCAGTCATGGTATCCGCTGTATGCAATGTAACTTTTTATCTTCCTTGGCTGTGCAAGCCCTTGATATCCTTCTTAGGTAGGCCCGGGAAGATATTTCACAACAAGTGATAACCCAGAGGCAAAGATTGCCAGCAAAATCCAGATAGCATGGCCACCAGCCAGCTGCGTTCTCGCCCCCATGGCAAAAAGACTAGTAGACAGGGCTGGAGTCAAGGCTCTCAGAACACTGACACCAGTCAATGCCAGGGCGTTAAGGGTACCAAGGACTCTCGGTGAGGGTGCGACATCGTTGACAACCAGTTGGATGGCCGTGAAGCTCATGCTAACCCCACAACCGAAAACCAGCGCGATCGGAACAAAGATCCAGAAAATGTTCAAGGCAGCTTTAGTCCCCACACGAAGAAGAACATTTCCAAGGGGACAGCATAGGAGGAATGCCGGGTAAGCAGCTGCACACAGGCGGATAACACCGTTTGAACCAATTCTCTTTTGCAGTGGTGGGAAGATCAAGAGAAGCCACGCGGCCTGAGCGGCACCGTTCATACCCATTAGCAGTGAATTCTGCATGGGGGTAAAGCCATATCCTCCCAGATGGATGGGCGTGGACCAAAAAACGGGCACAATAGCCGTATAAGCAAAGGCGAGGACCATGATATGACCATATGTGTAGATCACTATACCTACTCCTGGAGCCTTGAGAAGCTCCCATGATGACATGTCGCGGTTTTCGTCCGACTGCTGGCTCTCCACAGCCTGACCATTGTCGTTTGTAACAACAGGCTCTTTCTTCAGTGTCTCTTCGACAAACAAGGCACTGGATAGGGCAGCGGTGGCTCCTACCAGCGCCACAACGAAACTTGAAAGCGCATATGGGTAATGGTGGAAGAACTGGATACCTCCAAAAACACCTGGAAACTGGCGTACAGGGTCGACAAGCGCACCGCCTAGCAAAGGACCGAAGAAAATACCTAGGTTTCCACTGAAAGCGAACCAGCTAAATGCTCGGGCCTGGGTCTGAGATGTGCTATGCTCAGCTATCATGGTTCGAATAGTGACAATCGTCCCCGCAAAGACACCAGCAATGCATCTGAAAAGAATCATTTGTTCTATAGACCTTGCCATTCCAAATAGACTCGTTGCGACAGTTACACCCAACAATGAAAAGACAAGGACCGGTTTACGTCCGATGCGATCGGCCAGACGGCCCCAGAATAACATGACAATGGCCTGGGTCAACGAAAACAAAGACTCAATGAGACCACTGTAAAAGCCGACATCTGTATCGGAGACATTGCCATTGTCCTGAACCATTTGGCTCACATAGGGAAAGATCGAGAAGAACGCTAGGGGTTCTATCGCCCGAGCGTAACAAAGAAAAAGGATCTGACGGGTCGGCAGGGGTTTGCCTTCATCTTTGATAAGATGTTCATCTGATTCTGTTGCTCCATACTCGGGACTTGAAGATTGTCTATCGGTATGATCTCCCTTGCCAGGTCCCAGTAGACTTGTTGTCTCATTTACATGGTCGTTCTCATCGCCAAGGCGGGTAGCCGATTCTCGGCTGGTTGCTTGCCGGGTGCTGCCCGAGCTTGTGGCGACGACCATTTCTCTGTGCAAGGGTCCACTGCGTCGATGGGCACAACGCTGGACACAAGATCGATGTCTACCTTGCTGGATAGAAGGGGAGGATAGAAAATATCTGACTCATGCGGGAAGGAGGTCGGTTCGCGCGGGTTTATGTAACCCCCACATGGATGGATCCATTACGTGCCGTGAACGGCCGCCTAACTAGATATGCGTAGGGTATGCATATCTATGCATACATTAGCCTTTATATGCTTCAAATCTTGACATTTACATTTCAGAAGGGATCTTAAAACCAAAATACTCGGATTATCCTTCCTTGACTCGGCTTCTTTTGATACTTACTACCGCCTTGGAGAATCCTAATAGTTTAGTCCGAATGGCGTCAGCAGGCTAAGCGCCGAGGTTTTTATATCAGGGTGAGAGATTCGATATATGACAAAAGTCGCAGAGACTCTCAATTATAAAATGGGTATCATAATATACAACAGGACCGTATCCAAACGAGTCCCGACTTAATCGTCCTCATGGATAATCACACCAGGAACTTCTTCGGCATGCTGCACCTCCGCGTCACCACTCTGCTCACCAGTAGTCACACCAGGGGCATTGGGATTCTTCTTCATTCCCGGCGCAGGTCCAGAAACATCCATCGCATCACCACCATTGCCATTCTTTTGTTTGCCTCTCGCGGCCTTCTTCTTTTCTCTCCTTCGCCGATTCTTGTCTGTCTTCTCATCATCCTTCTTCTTCGCTTCCTCGCGCTCTTTCTCCCATTGCTCATCGCTCTTCTCCTTGTCTACTGCGGCTTGCATGCCACGTAAACGCTCATACTCCCGTCGGCGGCTAGCCTTGTAGACGTGGAATTCACCGGAACCCGCACCAGCGGATGAACCCTGGACATTTGTGACGATCTCTGGCGGCGCAGAGAGATTGGATACCGTGCGGTCTTTCGCCGCTGTTGGGAGTCGAACTTCTTTTGAAGGGTCTTTGAAGAGCGTTTGGATTTCCGATGCATGTTCGGAGTGTGGTGTTACAGCGCGGCGTTTGGTGGGCCTTTTGCTGCGGGGGTCGGCGCTAGTAGGGAGAGACTCGGGGCCTGGTTCGGACATGGTGGATTTTTATGGATTGCGGTTTTCTTATACGTTGTATGAAATCAAGTTGAAGTGGTCGAGGGAAGGGTTCGTTGGTCGTGTGGTTGATTGATGGGACCTGGGTATTCCGTACAGCGCGATGAGATACGGCGCTTTCTTCCAGGCGGCGTTTGTTTCTTTTCTAAATCTAGCAGCAAAACAGTGCCGCAGAGCACAAAAAAGACGATGTGGTGGTTGACAGATGGGTGAATGAAGAAGCTTGAAGTTCCGAAAGGCCAAATTCAAGCTGCGACGCGCTAACCGTTTTGGGATTGGGCGACAAGTATTTGCATGGTCGCATACAAATCAAGCATCATTATAATTGCAATAAAATGTATGAAGATGACCAGCACAGCCAATGGAGTATGCAAAAGTGTATATTACCATAAATAATATAGCATCATGCACTTTTTATTCAGTCTGAGCCTAGTGAACGTTGCATAGAAACCTTGGAAGTTGCCGTGACTTGGTGCGCTCGCCGCTTAACTATAGAAATTTACCTCGAGCCCTGCAAGACTTGGTAGTTTAAATCTACAGTCTTGTCAATCTGTACTTGAGCAAAAGCTACATTCTCTCTAGCTGATCTACTGCACACTGACAGCGGTATGTTTAAATTGTCGTTGAGCGCCCATAGGCCGCCCACGGTATATGGAGCTATACCCCTACGGTCAGCCTTTATCACCCAGTTTATTCATTGAGGTTTTTGACAAAGAAACTTGCGAATCTGACAAGAAAACCGTCAAAGACGGAGAAATGAATATGTATATTTTGTCGATTTTCTTTATCTCATTAATCGTCTCTCAATGACTGCCTAGCTTGGGCCAAAGAGTGTCTGTCTCAACGATGACTTTCTTCATGCAAAGGCATAATACGCGAGACCAACTAAAGTTTCCGACCCAATTAGATTCCAAATTAAATGGTAGAAATCAAAGAGATCCGGAACATGTAGATAAGATACCAATGAAGACATTGAAGATTTAAACCAAAAACAAAGAGACTATTCGGGGGTCAATGAACGGTGGCTGAAGATTCTGCTCCAGTTTGTGTTGCGTGTTTGACTTGCAGTTCCAGCTGGCGTCACGTCACCCCGAGTCTCACCCTCTTTCTTTCCAACCATCTTCTCCCACTTATTACCAACATTTCCTAGTTTTTGCTGGTGTCTTGGTGCTATCAACTAGGTTCTACCACGATCTTCTAGTACACCTTGGTTTCCACTGGTTTTTCCTGGTCGCGCCCCTAATTTCCCCCTCGCGCGTCGTTCACAATGCCTCATCGGTTTGGTAAGTCTTTCTCTGCTGGATATCACATTTTCGATGCCCCCTGGGATGACCAAATTTCTCTCGATGGACCTGCTACTTTTACCAGACGCACGCCTTGCCTGGTGAACGCTCGAATTCGCTGGGATTATCCAGTTGGTCCCAGCGCTGGCGGGTTAAGATTGGCATTCCTCAATGACAAGCCCATGCCTTCCACTCAACCAACCATGCATATTATCATTCCAAATCAAGACTACTAATACTCTCTATAGAAATTGCTTCAACTGGCCGTGCTGGCTGTCAAAACAAGGAGTGCAAGGATGCCAAGAAGAAGATCGAGAAAGGCACCCTCCGCCTCGGCTCTTTCGTCGATAGCGGGAGCTTTCAAAGCTGGTTTTGGCGACACTGGTGAGTATCGATGACAACTAAAGCATATGATGTCTCTTAAAAGTTATTCTCTTTGTGAACTAACAGGCCTAGGGGATGTGTCACCCCTCGTGTCATTGAAAATCTCCAGAAAGACTTGGATGAAATGGACAACGATGGCGAAAGGGACCCCGCCAATCTGGACGGCTTCCTTGAGCTCCCCGAAGAATTTCAGGAAAAGATATTTCGTGCTTTAGAGCAAGGTCACATTGATGATAGTGATTGGAATGGGGTGAGTACCGACTATCATGATTCATTATCAAATTGAACAAGTCTAATTAACCCACTTATAGGATGTTGAAATGAACCGCCCAGGTTGTCGTTTCTTCCGAGTTCCAAAGCCCCGTACCCCGAAGAAGAATGCAGGAGATGTAAGAAGATAAAGTCCCTTTTATCTCATTATTCGCCTTTTATTAGCAATGAGACTGTTTTCTAATATCCATCTAGGGCGCCCAAGATTCTTCTAGTCCCGAAAGGTCGGCGGAGAAGCCCAAGAAGGCACCTGCTTCTAAGAAGGCTGCATCCAAAGCCAAGGAAGAGGATATGGACGCCGCTGAGAAGAATGGTGTGCCAGCAGAGAAAAAACCTGCTAAAGGTCGAAAGAAGGCTGTCAAGGACGAATCCGAGGACGAGGACGAAAACCTCCTCAAGAAACCCGCTACAAAGGCTGCCAGCAATAAAGACATTAAGTCTAAATCCGAGGCCGGGTACGAGAAGCCTGTCAAGAAGCCTGCTTCAAAGGCTGCAAGCAAGGAGGCTGCGCCGGCTAAGGCCGATGACGGTGCTAGCGCCGAGCCCAAGAAACGCGGCCGTACCACCAAAGCCGCACCTGAGGAGAGCGCCAAAAAGTCTACGAAGGGATCCAAACGTACTGCTGCCGATATGGAAGAGCAGGAGAAGGAGGAGGAAGAAAAAGAGGAAGCGGAAGAGGAAGCCCCAAAGGAGACTAAGCGCCGTGGCAGACCCGCTAAGGCCGCAAAGACCCAGGACGCAGAACAAGACACCGCTGCTGTGGAGCCGAAGGCGAAGGCAAAGCGCGGCGGCCGCAAGAAGGCCGACGCTTCTGCTGACAACTAATCTGATTCCCCTCTGATCTTTGTCTTGCAGGAGCCCGTCGGGCTCATATTTTGCTCTTTGAAGTGTGTGTGTGTGTGTGTGTGTGTGTGTGTGTGTTTTTCTTGAACCTGTGTTGGGGCGCTGAGTTGTTTTGATATGATTTTCTCGGGCTTGTATTTTATTTGCAGTTTGAGCAACTTTCACGTTGCACATTTTAAGCTAAGCTTCTTTGCCCATTTCCTTTATCGAACTTCATATCTCATCCGCTTTTGGTAGTATCCCACAGGGCAAGCTACTCTGTGGACACCAAGAGCTTCACCAGATACTGAATCCATTAATTTCATATTATTTCAAATAATAAAGCACATCCGCTTTCTGATTCTGCATCATGTAAAGAATGCTAAAGGGATACTAAATGACCTCTATCAGTCTAGGAGCCTCCACATGTCGCTACTCATGTACGTGCTCACCTATCAAACGGGTGTTTGAAATATCAAGGTGCGGGTGAATAGGTATTCGACATCCATGGATCTTTTTACGTATTTGATTAGATAGTTCTATATTAGGCTTTGGGTTGTTTCCAGAAAGCTGCTCTTTGAATACTTGTTTTTAGTGATAATAATAGATGATCAATTTGCATTTTCAAGCACAAACTCGCACGCCTTTGTTGGATATTCTGATAAAGATAAAAGTCAATCAAAATGCTTCAGTCGGCTTTCAGGTAGAGCTCACAATCTGGGTAAACAACTGTTCGAATCCGATGAACTCGAAGCACATGCCAGTTTGGAGAACCTCAAAAAACTTGGATGTAATATAAAAATCGAATCAGAAGCAAGCCGTCGACAAACAAAATCAACAGAAGGACAATCTCATTTAAGCCCATTTGATTCCTCGGCTCTCAATCAAGAGGCGAGGATCCCTATACTTGTGAGGGAATCTCATACTAACTTTTGCTCTGATATCAGTGACGGCAGTAAGCAATTCAGGAATATCTTTCATAACCTGCCAATACTTGTCAGAACAAGAATAATAAAATAGATCCTGTGTATCGGCGATGAAATTGACAATCCAATCCTGCAACAAGTCTTTCGGGATCTTTTCTAAGAAGCTATAGTCCTTGAATGCCATCAAAGTGATGTCTAGGATAGGCTCAAGCTGCGATAAGCCTGGGTATGAGTTCCAAGCAACTTGAACCTTCCAGGTAATAAGTCTGATGAGATTTGATTTGTGGATATGGCGTGCGTATGTATAGAGGTGTCCGAGGGAAACGATTTCCTTGCGGAGCTCATCTGAGTTTTGGATACCTTCTAGGTGGTAATTACGCCCTATTCCATGATAATCTCCTAGTGTGGGCTCGCTCATGCACTTTTGGGAGATGGTTTGGCTATCTCCCTTAGCACTGCTGGGTGGCCGTGGATTCATCATTTGAATGAGACGTGGTTGGAACTCCGTGGTCTCTAGGAACGACTTGATCTTTGCAGATTCAGGTAGGTTTCGAATTCTCAATATGTCTTCAAAGACTCCGAGTGCCTCGATCCCTTTGGGCTGCTGGAGATATGCAGCGTGGACTGCTTCCGACAAGGTTATACTTTTAAAGTCATCTTCGGAAATGCTGCTATGGACGGTGCTTGGTCCGGACTGGGGCTCTGGTTTTATCACCCGCTCTTCTCTGGCCACTAAACGTGGCTGCGGGTGGGGGGTCTTTCGGCTAGATGAAGCAATAGCGGAATAGCTCCGAGTCGATCTGGACCTGTTGTTCATGTAAGAGGAAGAGGGCATCTCGCAACCATGTCCATGCTCATATATGAGAAAGCTAGAGCTCTCTCCCGGGAAACTAAGGTGTTTAGTAGTGATGTGGTCGATCTCAGTCTTCACATCAGTCGATGCCTCCATAATTTTCGATTTAACGAGTGATCGAGAAACCGAGAAAGATGACGACGAAGCTTGCACCTTAAAAGGTGGTTCATTTATTGGTCCGGCATCAAGTTCAGTCGGTTCATCCACCGGGACTTTTATTTGATAAGAGATGAATAGATATGTCAGACCCTCTTTCAAAACGTCTTTTCAGTCATGTAGCTTCTTCTTGAAACATACCTTCCGATAAATCATTCATGCCATCAAGGATCCCTTCAAACCCATCCGGCAATATCAAGGTAAGATCTCTGCCCCGCTTTCCTTTGACGTGGGTCTCCTTTTCGAGCATCTGCTTCCAGAACTGATAGTCGGGCTTCTGCAAAGCAATCTTCTGGATCTTTCGAAATAGTTCTGCATCGTTGCGATCACTGTCATGGCGAAACTGCGTGGGGACTATGTTTTCGAGGTTGAAGATATCGCCAACAGAAGTCCATCGACTGGTAATATAGTGTTAGCGAACCGTACTTAAAATTAAAGGCGATTGTTAACTCACCAGCTGTTCCGACCAGGCATATATGTTGGATAGACCCGTTCACTCAAAGGGATGGTCCATGTTCCCTCGGCAGGCTTCGCTCCTTTAGCACGCGAGGGGAGTCTCTTTCCCGGTCCATCTTCCTCATTGAGAATCACGCCTATCCAGACATCTGTCTTGTAGCCTCTGCAACTGTTTTTGAAACGGATGACGTACACCTCTCCGGGCAATAACTCATCTGGTGAGTTATTCTTCACTAGGCCTGTTATTATTGGGCGGTAGGAAGCCATGTCGCGGTTTAAGAAGAGATGAAATACATCGGTAGTGGCGAAGGAGGGAATTCAATTCTTCGTTAAGGTGAGAGGTGTGAGGAAGTCTCTCTTGGTTATTGATGATGTAGACGAGTTTGTGAAAGTTGATTCGCGAAAAGAAGCCTGGAGCGATGGCTTGGGGATATATGACTGGGAAGTAGATGACAATGAGATAACTAGATCCGAGATGAACTGGGAAGAAACTAGAAGTGTCTGGGTAAATGGAAAATGAAAAGCATAGCTGGAGAAGAATATAGCTGGAGAAGAGGATGACTGGGGAAGGTGATAGGTAGCTTCAAGTATATGATAAGAAAAGAACTCCCTTCAGTGTAGAGATCGGGAACCATATAACTGTGAATTTGGTATCTGGGAAAGAAGTGACTTGGAACAGATAGGAGAGCTGCGAGTGTCTTTCTCCAGATGATGGGTGCTAGCAAATATCTCTCGGTTACAAAGGAGGAAGATGAGTTCAGAGCAAAGAGTGGTAAGGATCCTTTCGCCGGGATGAACGTACTTTGCTAAGCTAAAGCAATTGTCATGTCGAATGTATGTCTCATAGAGACACGATAGAATTCAGTGTCTACGGGTGCCGGACTCAATGGTCTTACGAAAGATATCAAAGATTGTTTGAGGCGGCCGGATTTCTCATTTCTTGTTTCTCAATTATCAACGAGCGTGGGGTTCAATGGAATCGTACAAAGATGAACAAAACCATCCAAACATGGCGTAGAGATGGAAGGTAAGGAAGCAGGATAGAAAGAACTGCAGACAAGCATAACGCAAAAAGTCCAAGTATCAATAAAGTAGGCCGAGTGCCCGATATTCGTTGTCAGACATGCAATCCACCAAAATGAAGACTCAGTACACAATAGAGACAGGAGAGTTTCAGTTAGAGCAAGTCACGGACACCAATCCAATTAAAAATGAATAGGGCGGTTTCGTCAAACCATTAATGGCGGCCAACCTCATAAGAAACGAAGAAGTCGATCTGCTGTCCAGACAAAAACAACAAAAGACTAGACCAAACAATCAAGTCGCAGCAATATGGCCATTCTGGTTGGAATAGTTGAAACAACACGGAATTCCTGTTCAAACATGAAGCTCAAAGCAATTCGATCCTGATAAGAGCAATAAGACGATCGGCTAAAAAAATCGGGGAGTCCGCTTCACACTACTTAACCGAGTAGTCAGCACAAATAATGGTAAGTTTTGAGAGGGGAGAAGAAATAGCAAGAAAGACCTTGAGAAAGGGCAAAAGGTGAGGAGTAATCCTACCGGATCTCCACAAGATCGTCCATATGGTTGCACATTGCTACAAAGAGATCAAAAAATAGCTTGCCACCATTCTCCATTTCCATCTGCATGGTTCCGCTTCTCTTGAAAGTCTTGCGACTTCGGATAATGAGAGCCAAGTAATGAGCGCGTAGTCGCGACTCGGTGTCCGGTGTGTTATCGTACGCATAGCGAGCAGATCGCAAGATCACATCAGCTGGAATACCAATCTGAAGTCCTTGCTTACGAAAAGCAATTTGCTTCAGCTCTTCCAGTCCAAACTTCTCAGCTGTGCAGTATACCACTGTATCCCGGAGCACGACATCTCCCACGCCGTGATGGAAGATTGTCGCCTCGCTCGACCCAGAGCCGCCAGTTTGTTGGGGGTCCTGTGCATTCTCAAGATACCAAGAGTCCCGACGCTTACCACGGATGAGACGTGGGTAGTAGTCGCCCTTGTACATGAATTCAAGGACACAAGACAGGATTTCGGGCTCCCTGGTAAAGTTAATGCGAGGTCTTAGAAAGTATGATAGGGATTACTCACTCGTCTGGTAGAGCCAGTTGTTTTGCACCCTCATCCAGAAACTTCTCCTTCAGAGCAGTACGAAAGTAAGGGGAAACAGACAAGACGTCTTCGTGTGCGGCGAAGAGACGCTGGTCATGACCCACAACCATCGTGATGATGGGACTTGTTAGTGCACTGTGTAGTTTTATTAGCTTCGAGTAATTCTACAATCAGACCATGAAATTACCACCTTCCCGATGACGGGTTATCCACTTTCTCTACTTTCTGCTGCATCTTCTCCTTAGCTTGTTCGTCGTACTTCTTCTTACTCGGTTTAGCGGACTTGCCCGCGCGACCTTTCGAAGTAAAGCCCTTCGACGTAAAGGAGCGTTTGAACATGACGGTCTTACAGATTCAATCAATGATAGATCTAAATCCGCACGGGTAGAGGAACCCTAAATGATCAGAAGGAGCGATACGAGTTGGTCGTTAAAAAGAAAATACAAGAAAAGTCGACGCTGCAGATCACACGAGCATGTGAGAGAGTCTGGGAAGCTTTCCTCCGAAATAGTTCCCCCGTTTCGTCAAGAGACGGAAAGAAGCAATCGGACGACGGCTTTGCATTCGAGAGTCTTGATGGAACTCACGGCGCATAGGTTGTCGACTCTGGCAGGCGTGACAAAGGAAAGCCGGGGTGAGGGGAACGAGCGCTATTTAAGCCATGGTGTCAGGTGATGTCGACTGCAGGTGCGGCTGTCACCAGGCGCAGATAAAGTCATCTCCGATTGGAATACATTCGGATGATTAATGCAGCCTGATTTTGTTCAGAACTCACGTTCGTTTCGGTGGCGCCTAGTGCGGCCGTCGTATTGGCTGGCGAGTTGATGATCGGCGTTGCGAAATGCACGTTGGCTCTGTCGCCTACACGCATATCATCAAGCATCTCGATTCGCAGTATGGGGTGCTATGAGTCTTTTGTTCGTGTTAATTTCACGTGCATACATCTCTATTGTCAAAATTTTAGCATAAGGCACAAACTCCGTGTAAATAAGAAACCAAAAATAATTTAGAAGTTATTTAGTACCAACCGATAACCACTGGCACCAAGTCAACATTTCATATATAATCAGTTCAACAATGTACTGCACATAATGCATACCATGACCCAAAAGGTCAAGGTAGTTTTAGTTACACCATTTCAACTTTTTGTGAGCTACCTTACAGTAGAGATCCACATCCAGCCATCCCCAACTCGATACCAAAGCTGGAGAAGTGACCAGGAGTCACACTGTATTGACCATTTCCAGCGGAGCAAGACATATCGCGCTCTCCTGAGCACTTTACACAAGTGGCTTGAGTACCATCGCTGTAGTATTCCTACAAAAAAGAAGCCATATTAGCAAACTCTTGTGGATAAAGGACTCGAGGCGTCGGCTTACGGTGCCATAGTGAACAAAGTTGTATGGGGGCTGAATGTACATGTTCTATAACAAATGTCAGTTACTGTTATCGAAATGTTCCAAGGTTGCTGATATTAAACTCACAGGTACACCATCATCGACATTGTTACCACGGTTCAAAGTTCCGTTGAGAGATCCCGCAAAGTCAGCCCAGGCGCTGTTTCCGATCGGGAACGCAGCCATAGCATTGCTGGTAATCTCTTTATCAGGGAAATTCGACGCCAGAGCAACATATGAGATCAAAGTAAGAGAGCCACCTAGGGAGTGACCTGTCGACTCTAGGGTATAATCGGGGTATTTCTCGATCAAACTCTTGACTTCGGAGATGATGGTGTCGTGCACGGAAGACCAAGGGCTGCTAATACCCTTCATGATCTGAGCGCCGGAGGGAAATGTAACACCGGAAAGCGATGGGGTAGTCAGGGTAGTATCGATATCGTTAAGAATATCCTGCTCTGATGAGATGTCAGTATTGGGGTTTGATAGATAAACTACTCCAGGACAGTGCACACTAACCGGTGGTAGACCCCTTCATGACGACGGAGATCTTCTTCTTATCGGAGGAGTATCCCACAAAGCCCTGGAAAGATTAGATCTTTTTTCTAATTGAAAATTGCGTTCAATTTACCTTGGCGTTGGTGGAGGCCTCATAGATCTGCTTGGTAATAGTGACATCGAAGGCCGTTCCTGTGCATCCAGTGTATGCGGCGGACGACAATTGGGCAGCGCGGTGCAAGAAAGACCAGGCGTCAGTGTCTGGCTTCTATGGTAAGCCTCTTTTCTCCATACTTTCTCGGTTAAACAAACCAGCTGAGGCCCGTGGCATCAAAGGAGGAAAGGCGGCGGCCTGCGTAGCCAGGGCGGCCGCAGTCAAGAAGGAGATGCTGTTGGAAAGCATATTGGGTGTTCAAGGCGAATTGTTCGATAAAATATCCCCAATCAAGTTTAACGAGAAGTCTAGATAGACCTTTGACACTGCGAGTGATGACTGGGAATATCCCCCTTTAAGTATTTTTTCCTTCTGTGCTGGAAGCCTTCGCCTCGCCTTACAGTCGGCCCAGGCCTCGGAATCACCGAGACTAGATCGCCGGGTTTATGGGGGCTCATATCTCGATTTGGAGTTTAGTGTCTCAATTTCAAACAATCTGCCGGGTGAAAGGTCAGTCATAGAAACTTTCTGAAGCAATTTTGCAAAGAATGCCACGTGAAGGGGAAGAGTGGAGGTGAAGGGATCCATACGGAGTCAATTTGGGTTCCTCTAATGCAAGTATGAGGCCCAATTAGAGAGTTGCACGGATGTATCGAGAAGTTGCCGGACAAAAATGTCAGGGTCGTTTCAGGTTGCGAGGCTAGAGTATACTGTGTAGGTATCTGATCACTCGAACGGTCCGGAGGTGGAGACAGGCCCGGATCTACGGGTCGAGCCTCAAAAATCAGACTTAGATCCTTGGTCAATTCACAACATTGAAAACCTCTGGTACTTTAAGTTCCCGCTAACTGCTGTCAAA
The DNA here is from genome assembly GCA_023626375.1 of Talaromyces sp. PF30-5. Classification (NCBI taxonomy): domain Eukaryota; kingdom Fungi; phylum Ascomycota; class Eurotiomycetes; order Eurotiales; family Trichocomaceae; genus Talaromyces; species Talaromyces sp. PF30-5. The sequence continues at coordinate 933,711 of JAMAGU010000008.1, read as the reverse complement.
CACGCTACAATATGCAACGTGTTGCTTTAGAATGACTCCCCAAATTTGGTCATCTTCTAGGCTATTGCAGATCCACATCTCCCACTGGCTCGATGGATCGATGGCTCCGGAGTATGGTATTCCAAGTTTTTTTTTCAAGGGAACCCGAAGTTCTCCCGATTTCGTTATGAGATGAAGCATCGAACTGCTTCTAGAAAAAAGGTTTCGTTCCGTCAAGGAGATCTAATTGTAAAATTGGTCCCTCCCTCGATGAAGAGATTGTCGAGGCCACACACCATATTTTCTAGCCATGATATCCCATTTGTATGTGCCAGTGTATATTCCTCTAACATTGAAATGAATAATTAGCTTGAAGTTTTAGATGGTTCATGGTTGAAATGAAGTACCCTGTGATCCCTGAGGGGCCATTCCACAAGGTTCCGGGTTTTCCGTGGCCAAAAGTGCCCCCAATCAATTGATGTAGTCCTAAAGTTGATTCTGCGAATCTTGGGCCGAGGTCTATTTCTATAAAGAACGGTCAAGACTCAAAAAGGGAGAGTGCTCCGACGCTCGCAGTTTATCGGGATCTGAACCAGAATCCTGAATGGGCTCGTCAGCTAATCTCGAAACTTGATATGTGTAGAAAAGATTTGCAATTATTCTATCTGAGATATGATCCATCTCAAAGCATTATTATTGTACTGTTGAATTAGTGGGGTCGCCATGAATCTTTCTCCGATTATCTCATAAACTTGGCCATCGTAGCAAGCCCTCTCAGCCCAATTCAACCTCCATGTCTTCTTTCACCCCACTCGTTCAAATGAAATCCTCTAACGTTGATAGTTCTCTTCTTCTTTTTTTTTTTTTTTTTTTCCAATTTACAAATACCGATTCAATCAAGCATATACTTATATTCATTCTCAATTTGAAGAAAGTTCGAATAGTAGCCTGAGGTGACCAGGGGTCGGTCGGTTTTGGGATATCCACTTGCCTACCTATACTCTACTCCGTCACGGTAGTGAGACAACTTTTATATGCGTCTATCATTTTCATATAGACACTTGAACGTCTAGAATAAATTAGCTCAAAATTAATTCATGTATCTTTGAACAAAGCAAAGGCCATTAGATCTAAATCTCCATATGCAGAAGCTAGATGATTAGCAGGCCAAATATAACCCACTGAAGTTCTTGCTTAAATCATTTCGAAGAGGCTACCAAAAATTTTTAATTTTTTTTTCTCATATTCAAAAAGATAAACACCCCACTGATGCGTTGTACTCCTCAAGAGCGTGCTCCAGGATGAGGCTATTCCTAGTCATCGATGCCTGAGGCCACAAATCGGGAATCAGTGTGGGGTTGTCCCACATGGATCACATTCCAGCCACCGGTGATATCATCACGCGAAGAAAAGATAGTTGCGATCAAAACTTCACCTGCATTCATTCTTTATCGGCACTCTTGCCCCCCTTGACGAGTGCATTAGATTATTCGATCTCTTCAAACTTCGAACTGCTCATACAGCGTGATCTATCACCCGGGCGCGCGCTCAAGCCCCCTTCTGCTTCACTACGCGCCGACCGCGTTTGATCTATCGTTTTAAGAAGTCCACACCTTGTCGCCAACAAACTACGAGCACGATATCCTTTTCATCCCCGTCACGACGATGGAATACTTCAATCAGCTTAAGAATAAGCGGCGTTCGTCGCAAGTCTTACAAGCGCCGAATCCTGTCTTGACGGACGAAGAGGAGGCATTCTTAAAACAAGTTACTTCTCAGTCGGAAAATTCACCCACCAGTGCTACAGGAGATGTATCCGCGGAGGTGCCAGAGACTCCTCAGGAGAATCTTCAACAAAGCCCTGTGAAAGATAATGCCCAAGATATTCCGCCTACTTCGCCGGCTGAGGACTTCGGAAAGGAGCTTGGGGAGCAAGGAAGGAGAGATAGTCAGAAGTCTGTGGAGAAGGTTCCAACAAAGGGGTTAGAACAGGTGAAGTCTCAGGGAGCAGCAGCTTCAGAGAAGAAGAAGAAGAGATGGAGCACCATGTTCTGGAAGAAGAGTGGAGATAGCAAGAAGGTAGGGCTTTGTTTACTTTTGTGATTACATCTCGATACGTCTGCATAGCAAGCTAACGCCCGTTAAGGATGCGAAGGATAATGAGAAATCCTCGACCAAAGGCGACACCTCTCGCGCCCAAACGCCCGTCCCTCAAACGACCGAAATTCCAGCGACAGACAACGGTACCGAGGCTCAGAAGGACCAGGAGGATATGACGGATATCCTAGAGCGCTTGAACCTGGCTGCAGACAATAATCGCGTCTTTTCTATCAGCGATGACACGCAAGAACTGTTACGCAAGTTCAAGTTGATCTTTAAAGATCTGGTGAATGGTGTTCCCACCGCCTACCACGATCTAGAGATGCTTCTTACCAATGGCAATCGTCAACTGCAAGACACTTATACCAAGTTACCTGGTTTTATGCAAAAGTTGATCGAGAAGCTCCCTGAGAAGTGGACCGAAACGCTAGCACCAGAAATGCTCGCCGTGGCGAGTGAGCGTGCTACCCAGAGTGGTGTCAATATGGAAAATGTTGGCAAGGCTGCCGCTGCAGCAGAGAAGATGGGTCTCAGCGTACCCAGTCTGAAGGAGCTAGTATCCAAACCTGCGGCAATTATTGGAATGCTGCGGTCCATCATGGCCTTTTTGCGCGCTCGTTTCCCAGCCGTCATGGGCATGAATGTGCTCTGGTCTCTGGCTTTATTCAGTAAGTGATCCTGACTCCAATTTTGTGGTTTCGATACTAATAAAACACTCACAGTTCTCCTATTTGTCTTATGGTACTGCCACAAACGCGGTCGCGAAGTTCGTCTTGAGAATGAACGTCTGGTCACAGAGGAGGAAATCAACAAGATGAACGAAGACGCATCTGAGGGCAGAATACGTCCAACAGAGACCTTGACCACGACAGCGCCTCAGGGTGCGTCATCCGATGAGATTCGGGAAGGAGTCAGGAAGGTTGAGCAAGCTCGAGCATCGTCTGCATTGGAGGGCGGTGCTTCGGATCCACAGAGTCCTGAGGCCAAGACTGAGGCTGAGAAATCCGAGGGCGAGGCTAAGGATGAGGCCAAAGATGAACCTTCGAGTGAGCCAGTCCGCTCTGCTGCGGTGCCTACTCGATCTAAATCACGCCTCTCCATCTTTGGCCGATCGAAACACGAGCCCGGTCCGTCGTCGAACATTGCCCCTTACCCTGGGACTTAAGTATAAAGCGAGTTTCTCTTGCTGTAGATATGGAGTTTGACTACGTATCTGTATAATGTACACTTCAGATGATGGGCTGCGTGTGACTGCGTGGCTGTGGTATACGTGTTTATGATAATGATACGTGTATGGAGGGATGTATTATGAGATTACATTTCAGTTGTTGCCATAATAGGAGTACATTAAATACAATAAATATAAAAATCCGCATGGGTCCTTCTTTAGAAAACAGCGACCACGCTATGTAGTATGTACTGGGTAGTAGGTAGGTAGTAGGTCTACCTAGTACATAGTAGTAGTTCAAAAGTTGCGACTCAACTTGAAGTGCACTAGGTACTAGTACTTCATGCACATCATGGTGATCATGTAGTATTCAAGTTCAAGAGTCTTAAATTGGCAATATTGATATTTAGGCTATCCGAGAAATGATCAGTCTTTGAAGAATCAATTGATCAAATCGGAATTCTGAATACATTTTAGCACTTGAGCTCAATTTAAGCCTAGGATCATCATTCTTGTTATACTGCATACTAGTTGAGAAGCACTCAAGTAATTCTCAGAGATTTTCCAAAATTGAGGGTATCATACCTACAACTGTCCATTACTAGTAGGTGGTCTTCTTTTTTTTTTTTTTTTTTTTTTTTTTGCATGCATGCATGCATGGGCATGTGTATATATTTCAGTGAGGCCGAACATCATCCTCAGTATGAACCACCTGCACTAGGATATGTATGTAGGTACTGGCACCAAATCAACACCACCTTAGAGTTGTTTAGACTCCTGGTTAGCTTGAGAAGACACACCTGAGATTTTTAAAAATATTTAGAATCGAAATTATACTGAAAATACCAAAAAAAAAAACAGGGGTAAAAAAAAAGGAATAGTAATGGATTGAGATATGTTTCGAAAAGTGCAAAAAGAAAGGTCCTACCCGGATTCGAACCGAGGTCACGCGGATCAGAACCGCGTGTGATAACCAACTACACTATAGAACCATTGTTGTATTCAAAGGGTATATTAAGACTTATAGCCATCTTTTGATCTCACTGGAATGATGAAATGAATGATCTTTGGATCGGGTTAATGCCGAGGTTATTATGACAATAGGGATTGTACGTAACAAGTTAACCTCAGATTAGACAGAACATGGAACTGTTCGAAGTGGCTATCACACCCACGGAAGAAATATTCCAGTAGCTCAGCTTCCAACTCATATGCTCAATTTCCTGATTGACTTGAAATTCTTTGAAAATGAGGGGGGCAATTGACTTTGATGCGCAGGATGAGGTAATGGCAGTGCAGCATGCCGATCTCCGCCCGCGTTGAGCCTCTCAACTAACTCCCATACCATCTTATCACCGGAGTCTGTCCGAAATCCCTGCCTATAACTGACTTGCTAACCATGAACACTATTTCTGCCCGGTATTGCAGCTGTTGATCAAACCGAATAGCTGTCCTTTCGGAAGCGCCAGGATAACAGTTGTCCGAAACGCCTCCAACGGCTTAAAAATAGGTTAGCGCCGTGGGGCTGGATTAGCTTAGGGAGAAATTTCTACTGGATCCACCCAGTCATGAAGCCACTGCGGGGCGGAGATGATCTTGCAGGCACGAGAAGAAAAAAAAGAGGAAAACGAAAGGGCCCCAAGACGGTATCCCTTGCTTCTGAGGGGTTGGCTGATCTTTGCGCACCCACCCCGCTCTTACTACAGTTGGGAATGGACTAGAGTAGTTTATAGTGATTATCTTTGTTTCCCCCAGGGCCTTGGGCAGGTTGAGATGGGCACTGATTGTGATCTCTGTCCCCGCCTCGATCTATCTCATGCATGCATGCAGCCACGACCATGTTGTCTTTTCTTTACCGCCTGTTCTGGATGTTTACATTATACGGGGTACTCAGAGTAGGAAATCTAGTCCATACAGGTGGGTGCCCTTCTATGTAGTTCGAGTTCGACGGAGCAGTTTCTAGTGCCGTACGGTCGGAATGGAAGGTCCCCGAGTTGCCACCGCGGGAAGAAATGGACAAATGGGAAAAAATTTCAGATCGCGAGTCTTGGGCCCGACCAATGGAGGGGAAGGTTTGATATTAGCTTGCAACCATTTCGGGAGGCGGGAGTCACAATATGATTCATCCCATCAGGAGTGTGTCATGGCTGGAGGGCGATGAATCATTCCGCCTGGGTCAGCATTGGGCTGCTGCACCTTGCAGAAGGAATGAGTGACGTTGTTCCTACTGTAGTAGTTTGTTATTATTATTTTTATGATAGAGTACAGAGTACAGAGTGCAGAGTATTCAAATGCTGGAGCCTTTGTGATTTGCGCTGCCCGATCTGAGATATCCCCCCCTATTGGGTGATGTAGTAATTGTTTGGATGAAGTGGCTCATGCCATGATGGACCCGCAGGATTGCCGGTCCCAGGCATGTTCCGATTGCTAGTCTATTCGTAATGCAAAGTTTGACCTCACCCTGGATCCTGCCTTTTACCTTGAGATTATTGAGTCAGTATCTACGGAGTATAGTTACTAAAACATGACTCTTTTAATGATATCAGCCTAGTTTCTAGCTACTCTTCCATGGAGCCAGAATGCCATGTTCATCTGTAAATCTCAGATTTCCAATTGCAGCTTTTCCGTGATTCTGATTGGCGCGAAAGATGCGGTGAACTGGCGCCAGCGAATGGGCATCCACGGATGGGTGGCCAATCAGCCCCCGCCAATCCCCTCCCGCCCGCGAAAAATCATTGATTATCCCTTCTACGTTCTACTCGCTCTGCTCTTCTCCTCTTCTGTATCAACATCTGCTCGATTCAATCACCCTCCCAAACCCTTTACTTACACCCTCTTACTGTCACACCCCCAGAAAAAGATCAAGTCAAGAATTCCTGCCAAATGGCTTGCGTTGAGCTGTAAATCCCTCGCTGGGGAACCTGTCCACTGCCGGTTCCCCAGTCCAGCAGCTCCGACACTCCAATTCAACTTGACGAGATCTTTTTTCCTCTTTCGACGCTCTGTCTGCGTCGAAATTGCCCCCCAGTACAGTCCCTGAAAGAGCACTTTGACCGGCCCCGTTGGACTGGAGGTGCTTTCGTGGTTACGAATTATCAAACTTTTCACCTCCCCTCTCACCTCCTACGCTCCCTCCCCCGCCCTTGAAAAAAAAAAAAAAAAAAAAAAAACTCCTGAACGCCAATCCTGGGTTCCTTACCGCAATCTGACGACAAACCCCTTCACTCTAACTCCCTTCGAGATACTGTCATCATCTCGTTCAACAAAACAGAAAGATTTACTTTCTCCGGTTGTCTGACTTTACAATATACGTCACCGGCCCAATCCCTCCAAGGAAGGAAAAAAAAAAAAGGACAACAGAGATAAAAAGTTACAACGACATGCCACAGTCGAGCCCATTCGCATATAAAAGAAATACTACCAAAAGCTCACCAAAGACTACCCACCGCTCCTCGACTCCTGACATCAATTCCTTAAAACGCTCCAAAATGTCTCCCAAGGCAATCAATCAGTCGAAGAAGAGCGTCAACTTCCGCCCCAGCGGAACGACCTCATTTGACCGCAAAAGAAGGTCATCTTCGTCCTCTGTATCCAGTGTTTCGTCTGTATCTTCCCTCGAAGATCTGAGCGAGGAGGTAGATGAATCCGAGGACGATGCTGACGATGAGGAGGATCGACCACTTGCCCAAGCCCCGTCTTACAATCGTCGTCGAAACAATGTAACAAATGCCCGTAAGGCGGGGCGCCAACAACCCAAGAGTAAGAAGAGACGGATCTCAGACGACGAAGACTCCGATCATTTCAGTAGCGCCAGTGATTCAGAAGACAGCTCAGACGATGTCTATGCTGCCGTGGACTATATCACTGACGCCGAAGATGAGGAACAAGATGTTGAGAAGCTGGAGGAGATTATGATCATGGAGTCCGAAAGAGACCACCGCGTTCTCCCCACATCTGAAACTCATGAACAATGGCACGGTACCGAGATGTTTGGAGACTCCATGCTCCTCCCCGCTGCTTCCTTCTTCGATGAGGAACAGCTGTACAGTGCGATGGATAACTTCGGCGAGACAGACTTCGCCAGCGAGGCCGTCGAAACCCCCGTGGCTGCTCGACGAGTCCACTTCGAGGAACGATCAGACTCTTCCTCTGACAGTGATTCCCATACGGAGGATGAGATCCCTAGTGATTTCCTCCAACAAGATTCCTTGGACCCCCAGTTGCGTCGTATGATCGAAAACGACAATGAAAACCGCCGTGCCCAGCGTCGCCAATCTGAAGAGATTTTCGGTGACGTGGAATATGGCCAAGGAAATATCTATCACGTCGAGTCCGAGGGAACATCCGAGGGTAGCCTCAGCGGTTATGAGAGTATGCTGGCTATCCTTTCTGGTTTTTGTGTTTCATTGCTAACCTGCTTTCAGCCGATGATGGCGATACTACAGACGAGGATCTCCCTCCCCCAGCCACCATCACCCACCCTCGCTCCCTTCTGCGTCGGGATTCAACCGATTCGCTGGTCGCCCCAAGCGATGACAAGGCCGACAATATCCCCCGCCGACGTGGTCCCATCATGGGAACTTTCGTGGCTGATCCTCACAAGCCTGTAGCTCTGGTTGACTGCACAGGAAAACACCTTGTCATTATCCCCGCCTATGCCTCATCCCGCCACGACTGGTTGGATTCTGCTGCCAACAGCATGCCTGGCACAGCCAACAACAGCCCCAGGCAGACCACTTTGCAGCTCATTGATGAGAGTGACACTGATGCTCTTGCCTCTCCCAACCAAACCGACTTTAGTCCCATGCTGGCATCTAGCGCCAACTTGATGATGACAGCTCTCGGCAACGACCTCACCCCTGGTGGTCAGGTTATGGGACCTCCAGAGGCATTCTACCCCTCCCAGGACTTCGCCATCGACAGCTCCTTTGAAGACGATGACGAAGATGATCCGGAGTCTGCTCTCAACGTCCACGATTTCATCGACTTTGGCAATGGATCCTCCGATGAGGAGGACATGGGCAAATTCGAGGATGAGTCCCTCGTCTCTCCTATGGCTAGCGCACCTTCTGCTCCAAACATGGGCACACCCACACCAAACCGCAACACCGAGGCCCAACCAGACAGCAATGCCGAACGCTTCCTGAACCACCTCGACAAGGGCATTGTCACCGCATTCCGCCGCAACAACAACCGATACCAAGCACTCCTCCGCCTCCCTCAACATCGCGAATTTATGCCCGCCAACTCACCCGCCCGTCCCGCCAGTGTCTTCCGACACGCCAAACACGCTGACCAGCGCACTCCCACCCGAAAGCGCAAAGCAAGCGGCTACGCAGGCGGCGAGGCTGTTCGACGCAAACTGATGGACGCTCACCGTCGCACTCAGATGCCCTACTAAAACTACAGTCCGTATCTCCACACCCCTCCGCCATATCTGCCCTGGGCTGGGATCGGAATGAATTCCATTACTGGACATTCCCCTCTTAACGATTCGACGAAGTTTGGATTTTGTTTTTACAAAGATCGCATGATACACACGGACGCTGTTACATTTATCGAGTCTCTGGTAGACTTGTGCCATCGGGAGGCAGTTTATGATTTAATTGTTTTGAGTCATGTTGATCTTTCCCAGTGATGGATGATCTATACGGTTGAGACATTGGTCATTACCAAACCCGCATTTTTATGTTTCTACGAGGTAGAGATCACTCGTTGGTTCTGAGGACCTAAAAGTTGATCGATTCTTACGTTGTTGCATTGGATGTTTCTTTCCATTCCTTCGCTTCTCATATGTCTTCTTTGTTTTCCCTTGCCGTGATCTCTACCGGTTGGTGGAGATGGGTGATACCTTTGATTTACCATGGAGTTAATCTGTTAATTTGTTTTGATGAGTGATGCTTGTATTGTTCCTATGAATTATTAGCTTCAAAAATTTTCAAATTATCTGTCTTCTACATACTAGAGTAACCTCGCCAACTGTTGCCCTAACCGTTCCCATAGCTGATTCTATAATTATTCCTGAGTATTCTTATGAACAGCGAACTCTATCCATGTTAAGTAAAAGATAGGTTCACAGAGCCTACTACCCCATTCGTAAAAACGAAAATTACTCGATGACCACACAGCATAGCCATGTTCAAGTCTCGGCCTATAATAACCGTCTGACCTCACCACGCCTGAAACATCTCACAAGCTCCGTTTAGCCCAAAGTCTCGGGAACAACCAACCGTCCCACCATAAGGATAAAGAACAAGAATCCCTATCGAATCCGTTGACAAACACAATATGATAGGTAACACCCCTGCACGTACCCCATCCAAGACAAAGTGCCACGCGAACGCCCAAAAATCTACCCGAGACCGAACTAGGAAGCTCTTGAAACTACCTAGACTATAGTGCTGCAGGGTCAGAACAATGGTACCAGGGCTGTGGTCACCCTTGTCTGGATCAGTCATATTCATTGATTCATCATGTCCTCCGTTTTTTTTCTCCACTATGTGACCTTGTACGACTATGTGCCTGGCAGAGCTGGTTATAGCTACGGATACCGGGATAGTGGAAGGACTCCGTTGCTCAGGTGTGAATCAGGGTCTTTTATTCGTGGATATTTTTAGGCGGGGTTTAGCATGCATGTTGGGTATCGTGCGACGGTGCGGAGACAGGGGCGGTTCTGGGGTCTGTCGGTTGGAGCAGATCATCCGAGACTGTCACTGGGCGATGTGATTTCTTAATGGTCGGTGGATTAATTGAATTCTTGTTGGGGCTTTGTGTATACTGTAGTTCCGTAGACTTTGTACCGGTCGGAAAGTTTACTATGGGATACTGGTCGCTCCCAGCCATGAAATATGAAAATATACTGCTCTGACTACGTCTTTTGAGAACCTTGGAAGTACTCCGTCTTCCATGAAGGACTATCTAGTGGCGAGGCTGCTAAGTCTTAGCGCCCATTAAATCCAGACACCGGCGTTCACCACGACGCCATCGGGGATACCACCGTGCCACGCCAGAAACCCCTGAATAAAAGCGCTTGGCTAACAGGTACACCGAGCATGCAATTGGAAAGAAATAAAGATAGATACACGGTGGCTGATTTGGTCCTTCAAAATGACAAGGTGGTGAAGATTGTGGTTGGGCAATTGTGATCTGGCCCGGCGCTACCGGTGTTCTTTTCTTCACAGCAAAACAGGAATGGAGGATGTCGTAAAGTCTAAATCAAATGAGCAAAAGAAATAAAAAGAAAAAAAAAAAAGGATCAGAGACGATCAAGCATGTCATGCACAGGACACTTGGTAGCCTTGTTCTTTGGATCAGCTTGGGTGGAGAAGCAGGAAGGGCGAGACGCCGGCGCTAACACCCGTTCTTCACGGTGCAGATGTGGAGCCTGCAGAGTCCAGGAACAGGTACTTTTCTCGGTCGCATCGAGGTGGTATTGTCTTGAGCACTGGATGTGCTGCTGCTCAAGAGGGAATTAATTTATTCTTTTGGCGTTGGGCTTGTGTCATATTGAGATGCGGTTGCTGGGCAGGTTGTTATAGAAACGGGGTTGAATTGAGGTTAAGATGGTAGGCAGCCATAGAGTGTAACAACTGTATATGGTAAAAGGCAGCAAAGTCACGATGGTTCATTGGAATATGAATTAATCGAATATTCGACGATTGCCGTCTTGATCTACTTGGGTGTCTGCATGGCTGCATGTCCATGAAGAAGGATGCAGTGAACGTGAAGGTTGATCTGCTATTTTTGGGGCTGCTCGTCTGCGTCGCTGATTGGCAGAGAGGAGGTGACTGCTAACCGCTCGCTCATCGGCTTCTGCACTGTTCAGCCCCACTAGCCTCACGATGTCTGCTCTGAATGGGCGCTTTCTTGTCTTTTCCTGGATAACCTCGTTTCATCTCCTGCAACCCCATGCTTATTGGTGGGGATGAAGGCGCTGGGCGAATGACATGTCTTAGAGCCCTAAGAAAAGCGACAGCAGCTATACCATATTCTAGACCAGCCAAGTTGATATCCACCAGGAACAATGGACGGGGCAAAGCGCCTATATTAAATAGAAACCAGTTCCCAGAAAATAAGAGAAGAGCAGAAGCCTAATAGACAGCAATCGTTGTTTTGTTATTTACTTGTGTGAGGGACTGGCGCCTTTCACTCGTTTCACTCTTTGTTTATTAATTTACCTAATTCGGCCATCGACTCTGTTTCTGGCTGTTGACTTACAACCTCACTCTGTTTACTTCACCTTGTTTACTTTCTTTCCTCATCTCTTCCCACTTCGGTTTCTCTTCTTCAAGACACTCGTCCAAGGATCTTTGTCTTGTCCCACTCTCGTTCTGTCTTCCGTCACAGGGTGTCCTCCCTTTGGATATCTTGTGTTGCACTCGCTTTATTCAAATACTCTTTCACCACACTGCCTGTCGCTTTTTTTCCAAATCCCACTTTGCTGGTCTTCTCTCGTTGACAGCTCACCTTCACGATGAAGGGGATTATTTCCCTCGTTATCGCGTGCCTGTTGGCATTTGCCAACGCCCTCTCGCTTGTACGTATCTCATCAAAGAACGGGCTTGGATCATCACTGATGCGTTGTTTTGCACAGAATTGGGGAACGGATCAGTCCTACAATACCCCTCTAACCTCTTCTAACAAGTGTTCGGTCGACCAGAAGAATGGCTTCGACTGGTCACGTCTCTCGACTGGTTCTTTCTCGAGCTACGGTGGCTTTAGCTTCACTGGGTTCACCTGCAGCAACAGCTTCGGTACTGGAACTGTGAAGAAGCGCGGTGTAAGTCTTCCTTTAACCACCATAAGAGGAGCTACATGGCTAATATTTATGTTCAGGAGAAATCCATCACTGCAAATGCGTCCAAGACCGAGAATTCTGCGCCGGTTTTCTCATCTGCCTCTGGGGCTGAGTTCTCTGTCAACACTATTCGTGTGGCTGCCTCCAAGGTGATTGATGTGAACTTCATCTACACTACCAAAAATGGCGAGACATGTCAGAACTCCGCTAGTGTCTTGACCAAGGTGACCACCATCACTAATGATCAGTGTGGGGATGCCGTCTCTGTGCGCTTTGAGCTTCCCGAGGATAGCGAAGATGATATTGCTGAGTTTGGCATCTACTCCATTGACTTTGATTGTGATGGAGTCGCTGCTACATCTGCTGCTACTGCTTTGAACAAGCGTCAGTACTCTTCTGTGCCTTATATTCCTGCTGGATCCAATGATGCATCTGCCACGGCTACTCTGTCTTCCGGTGATGCCGCTGGTACCAACCAGGTTGAAGTGGTCCCTCATGGCTCTGCAAATGGTGACCCAGCTAATAAGGCTGCCGAATCAAGCAATCCTGCTGGCTCATACCAAGGTGCTACTTCTTCTGTCCCCGCTGCGCCAAATGGTGAGGCTACTTCCACTAGCAACCCTGCAGGTTATGCTGCTACTAGTGCACCTGCTGGAGAGTCGTCCACATCAGCTGGCCCTGTTGTTGTTGGACAAAGTACCACTCCAACCAGTGCACCTGCTCCTTCTAACCCAGCTGGCAACTCTGATTCTGTGCCTGCCGGTGGAGCTTCCACCTCTGCTGCTCCAACCTCGCCTGCAGGTAACCCTCAGTCCAGCACTGCCGCTAGTTCTGGCCCTGGTGGATCCTCAAGCTCACAAGGCCACACTTCCTCAGTGCCTGCTGGTACATCAGCCGCAGGTGGCACTTCCTCTGTTGGAAACAGCCAACGTATGACTACTTCGACTGTCTACAGCACTCAAGAGGTTACTATCACTAGCTGTGCACCAGACGTCACAAACTGCCCAGCTCATTCCACTGTTGTGGTTACCTCCACCATCCCAGTCTCTACTACAGTTTGTCCAGTTACTGAAACAGAAACCGGGACTGCCCCGACTACCTCAACTCCTGCTGGCGCTCATTCTACTGGTGTCTCGCCTGAGTCGTCCTCTGCCCCCTCAAAGGGTTCGTCTACTTCGGTGCCAGTTGTGAACTCCACTACCGGCCGTGGTACCTCCTCCCTGCCCACTGCCACATCCAAGCCCGGCGCCTTGGTTACTGCCTCGCCTAGCAAGTGGACTACCTCGACTGTTTACTCTACCAGCGAGGTTACTATCACCAGCTGTGCCCCTACTGTTACCAACTGTCCCGCAGACTCTACTGTTGTGGTAACTTCCACTATCGCCGTTTCGACCACAGTGTGCCCCGTCACTGAAACTGAGACCGCTAAGACTACAGCTACCTCTGCAGCTACATCTGTTCCCACTGCCCCCAGTGGTGTTTCAGCTGGTTCCTCTAGCTATTCACAGTCCTCTGTTGTTAGCTCATCACCCGCCGTGACAGTTACTCCTAGCAAGTGGACCACTTCGACTGTGTACTCCACCAGCGAAGTTACCATCACAAGCTGTGCTCCTACGGTCACCAACTGCCCTGCGGACTCGACTGTCGTAGTTACTTCCACCGTCGCTATTTCCACCACTGTGTGCCCCGTGACTGAGACTGAGACTGCTCCAGGTAGTACTTCAACAGTTACTAGTTCCTCGCCATCTGAAGTTTCGCCTGTTACTTCGCCAGCTCCTCAGACTACTGGTACTCCTGCCCCGGCCCAAAGCACTCACACTGGCTCTGCCTCTGTTCCCCAAGGCTCTACTATTACTGCCGTGACCTACGAGACCACAACTTGGTGTCCTATTACAGCAACTCACACCTCTGGCGGCTCAACTTTCACTACTGTTTCCAGTACTCCCTCGACTATCACAGTCACTTCGACTTCCACTCAGCCAGTTGTTACTGAAACAGCTACACACTCCACTCCCACCGGTGTTAGTGCAGGGTCGACTTCTGTTACTCCCGAAGAGTCTACCACCACTGTGATAACTTATACCACTGTGACTACCTGTCCCGTCACCAACACTATCACCACTGGCGGTACCACGAGCATCCAGACTACCCACACAGCCTCCACAGTTGTCGTGACCTCTACCGCTACAGTCTGCCACCGATGCACTGCACACCCCACAACAGCCCCCAGTGTGCCTGAGACCACCCGTCCGGCCGAATCTACTGTGACCCATACCAACACTGAGCATTCTACTGCTACCACAGTGGACGTTGTGCCTGGCGGTTCTAGCCCTGAAACTACTTCGGTGCCTCAAGGTTCTACGATAACCATTGTGACCTACACTACCGACACATGGTGTCCAGTTACAGCCACTGAGACTACTGGTGGCTCTACGGTTACAACTGTCCGAAGCACCCGTTCCACTGTGACACTGACATCGACATCAACTGTCTGTACTCACCCTCAATGCTCAGCTGGAACTACCACACAGATCTCTGAGACTGTTCCCGTTCCTGCCCAGACTGAGACTGTCCCTGCTCAGGCCACTGTAACCCAGATCAACACTGTCCCTAATGGAGCCGGCGCTGGTAGCACAACAGTTCCAGCCGAGGGATCTTCAACTACAGTCGTCACCTACACCACTGTGACTAGCTGCCCTGTGACCAACACAATTACCTCTGGCAGCACAACCCAGGTTGTAACCACTCATACGGCTTCTACAGTCACATTAACTTCGACCTCAACCGTCTGTACCAAGTGCATCGGCGGATCTGCGCCCACAACAACCACAGTTCCATCATACACCTGCCCAACAGCCGTGGCACAGTGCATCAACACCTGGCTTAAGACCGAGACTAACTGCACTGACAACACCGACTCAAGCTGCTACTGTCCTAAGAAGGGTCTCACCGAAAAGGTCCAGAGCTGCATCAAGTCATGGGGTGGTTCTGAAGCTGAGATAGACTCCGCTCTCACCTGCTTCGCCGGTATCTGCGTGAACTACGTCCCCGGAAACCCAGGAATCGTGACCAACATCCCCCCCGTTTCCACCGGTGCAAAGGACACAACCGCTCCCGCTCCCGCCCCCGTTCCCTGCACTACAATCACCTACTCAACCTGGACAGTCACCGTTCCCCAGGTTAGTTTCGTGACCACCACAGCCTACGGCTCAACCCCGACAGTCGGTATCGTGCCCGGTACAACTCCAGCTGGCCGACCTTCTTCCACCATGCGCCGAAGTAGTACCCCCTACCGTCCCGGTAGCAGTGCAACGGCTTCACCAAGCCAGACACCCTACTTCAATGCCGCTGCGACGGTGTCTAACACAGCCTTTTCAGGCTTTATCTTGGGCATTCTTGCCTCTTTCTTTGCGTTATTTTTCTAGAGGGCTTTCCGCGGGCGGTTTGCACATGAGCGAGATTTGATTTCTTGTAATTCGCTCTTAAGTTTCGTGTACAAATGCGCGGATTGCGGGGTGCTTTGCACAATTTTATTTCTTTTTTCTTGAAAATGGATACCAGCAGCGTGGAGCAATATGAATGGCTGCTTGATTTGAAATGGGATTCCTTGATGCATGTAATAAATAGCGAAAAATTTAATCAATGAGAATTCCCATAGTTAATATGATTTCTTGAGAGAAGCAGCTGTAAGGATTTGGAGACGCGATTGAAGCGGTATTAATTTTTCTTCTATTTACTGTTCAATTGTATTGCTCCATTCTCCATCGATTCCAATGAAACACCCCATTCCTCTGAAAGATCCCTAATGCGATAACCTGTAAACACACCAATATCGTTTTCGATGCGCCTCAATAAGCTAATAACACACTGTCTGTCACTGGAGCCTGACAAACACCGCCCAGCAAGATAAAGCGGCTGAACCAAATATTTCTGCACGGAGATACTAGACATCCCATGCGCTATAGCGATAATCTCCATAGCATGTTGATGAAGACCTCGCTGTAATGCATTATACGCACTCAATAGATCAAGTGAATAATTCTGTTGATTGGGATGGAAAGCCTCTTTGGGTTGATGAACCAGTAACAGTATTCTCGCCATGTGATAAAATACCATCGAAATAGCACATGTATCTGATCCGAACCATGTTTCTGGAATCGGTAAATCCTGGGTAATCGGGGAAAGAAACTCTATTGGTAAATTCTGATACCAGTATGTGAGTTCTTTATCTAGATAAGACCACTGTGTCGTAGCTCCGTTGTCGTGGTTGATTATTTTACATAGAAGGTGGATGAGCGCTTTGAGAAAGAGTGGTTCTTGGTTATGCTCGTCGATGCATTGTGGCATTATTGTTCCGGTATTATCGAGTGGGAGACCCATTTTCTGCCAGAGGAAGGAGTCTTCTGGATTAAGGCGACATCGTTGTTTTAGAACCACTGGAGATGCATGGAAGAATCAGTAATTGTCACTGGAAGAAGTGTAGTAGAGACGTACAGCTGTTCAGCATATCATCGAGAGCAAAATACCAGAATGAGATAGATAATGCTCGCGATGTGCGTGGAATTAAACAGGTTTTGTGAGCGGGGACTGGGGAGTCCATGAGTGGACCGAGCAATTTGCTAATACCATCGAGATGACCGCTCCATGCGCGCATTGTGGCGTTCAGATCCTCGTATGCACAAAGAACACAAGCGGAGAGGACTCGAAAAAGAGCACCCGCATATTCATGCTCGCTCATTTGATGATCGTCATTTTCAGTCAACTCATAGATATTGCTAGGAGAGAGATGGGAGGTTGAATTTGGGGTTTGGGAAATTTGTTGCGCCATTAATAAAATTGCCTTTTCGTAGTACTTTGCGCCGTACCATGTGAAGTCGATGCTCGATTCTAATTCCAGAAGGCTGGAGGCTGTTGCATGGGATTGAGGCGTATTCTTTGTTATCTGTGTTGAGTCTTTCATTTGACCCAGTTGTTTGGCTGCCATGGCACAGGCGGAGTATCGGAACAGTCGACTTTGACTAGCAAGTTGAACAACGTGTTGACTGAAATAGGATTTCTGGCTCGTGAATATGTCCATCCATTTCCCTGAACCTTCTGAAAAATGGCGAAGGAAGAATCCAACCTCGATGCGGTCTTGGTTGTTTTCTTCTAAGAAATAGGCTGGAAGGGTAGATCTATGAGATGAAGAATGAATTGCTCCTCTTGCATGGGGGTTTGTGGCAATAGGGCAGTCATGGGAGCTGGAAGAAGGCCGAGAACGAGCTGATAGCGGTTCGATGGCCCCATGTGGATTACCCGGGGACGATGACTGAGCCAAGGACCCATTTCCAGGAAAAGAGTGTTGTGACTGCGAATTTGAGGAAGATCTGACCGTTGACTGAGAGCTACCAACAACCGGATTGATATTGCCGCTTGCTTTACCTACGATAGAAACACATCAGCAAGACCCTACCAAAGACATATGGTGCGATGAGACCCACCGGCCCGAATGGAAGAGTCTCGGCTTTCAGCAGAAGTCTCATTTCCAGCAGACAAACCAGGCAGGAGAACAGGAGAGGTAGTTCCTGTAATAGAAGTTGATGCAGATATTCCAGGTGAAAAGGATACCGGTCGAAAAAGTCCATCAATGATGCCGCAAGTGCGACCTTTCAGACGGCACTGAGTGCACTGGGGTTTTTGTTCATCACACTTAACCTTGCGCGCACGACATTCAGGGCTAGCAAGGGCATTAACAGAAGTCTCCAAAATATAGGTAGCGAGTCACTTACCAGCCTTTTCGAGATCGATTAAGTTTGCGCCCTGATGGCTTAGATCGTGACGAGGCACGGACCCGGGGTGCCGGCGTGGGGCTCATTGTTTCCGATGGGCTTTAGGTTTATCTGAGACATTCAGGCTATGCTATGCCGTTGAATGACGAATAAAAGTGCAGAGAACGCCGGTGTCAAGCCTGGGGAAGTGGGGTTGAGAATGAATCGTACTGTATTGTTTCCCTGCACGTTCAACGGGCGTCGATATCTGTCGGTGCAGGGGCACCCCGCAATATTTACCTAATTGAGTAACATTGCCGATGATCTCGAGCCACCTGCTTCCTACAGAAGATCCAGTTAGACATCACACTCTAGAGAAACTGGCTGAATTATAGGTATTGAGATTATATGAGTGTCGGATATATTCTTATCATGCTTAATGGGTTTCAAGATACACACTTTCTACGTAGTGGATTTTTTCCCTCGTTTTCTGTTACCTCTTTCAAGTTCTAGGTACTTGTTCTCGAAGCCGTCCTCTCTCTGTATAGTAAGCCAGCAAAGGTAGGTACTATCTATATAAAATAATAGATCAATTGACACATACTACATAATATTAAGAAATTGTATTGTAAGTCTATTCAAATGTTTGAATAGAGACACAAAGTTGAACGTCTTTAGCAAGGGATGGGATTCTTAATCAATGCTGATTGTAGTATACATACATAACATGCGCAACCTCGAGACTTCAAGTTGAATGTATATGTAGTAGGTAATACCAGATGTACGCAAATTTTACTGTTGAACTAATGATAGGTATGATACCTAGTAGTATATGACTCAATGATGTTATTCAAATTCATCAACTAGCAAAATTATCTTCATCAAACTCCATCCCAGCAATTCGAACGTTTTGAATGGCTTGACCAAGTTATACAACCAAAAAAAGAAAAAGCAAAAAAGGTTCAAAATAAGATAAATCAGTCGGACATTTAAAAATCACCGTGACTGAGAGGGGACCCAGCAGAACTATTGGAGGACTCAGCAGGTCCAGCGACCCGAGGTGACCCAGCAGGCTCCGTACCTAGGTAGTCCCATCAATCGAAACCGAAACCAGGGCGCCCAGTAGACTTGGGCGGCGCAATCACTCCATCCGGTGCAATAGACCCAGCCGGTTTAGCAAGTTCAGTGAGCGCAACTGGAACGGGTTCAACATCGAATCGTAGATAAGCGCCAAGCCCAGCACTTAAAACGACTCTAGATATAAGGAAAGTACCTTGTGGGAAAGCCTCAAGCACGATATATGAAACTACTTTGCCAATACGAGAACCTAGAAGAGCATGATACCCTTCTGTGTCATACTCCCAAATGGTCGGGAACACATCGTCAGGCCAATTAAATCCATGATAGGCATATAAATAGTTCTGGAATAAATTTAATGTGTCCTCATTGACAACAAGATTGACGAAAATATGACGAAGAGTATTCATATCATGTCCTAGATGTCGATATAAAATTTGAGAAATAGAGGCTATCTGCGGCACTGGCCCGAAGCCTGGGTCTGCCAGTTTAGGGCTTCGTTTTATATCGTTTATAAACAACACACCTTTTAAAAACCATGTTGAATAACTGAGGGTCGGATGTCCAATTTTACACTTTCTCCATTCAGACTCTGGATTATGTAGTATTATATTCTTGGGAATAGGAAGCCCGAGCAGCAGAAATTGATCGAGGAAAGGCTCAGCTGGAGGGTCAGTCCGGTTAATTAAGATGTTGTACATCGCACTGAGCTGATCAAATGTAAGGGGAGACCGATCAATAGGACAAGGAGGCTGGGCTGGATCGTTCGCAATCCAGCCTTGTACTCGCTTTCCGTCACTCAAATACTCTTCATAACTATCGTGTTCAGGTTTAGGTTCCTTCCTGGGCGGTCGACCCTCTTCAATTGCACCAGATTTTTGAGTATCAGTGGGTGGTAGGGACTGGCTTTCTTCAGACTCAGTATCAGCCTTGCGCTTTC
>JAMAGU010000008.1:726529-913806 GCA_023626375.1 Talaromyces sp. PF30-5 | reverse complement strand
TTCGGGATTGGCTATGCTCAGACTCAGTATCAGTATCAGCCTTGCGCTTTCGGGATTGACTATGCTCAGACTCAGTATCAGCCTTGCGCTTTCGGGATTGGCTATGCTCAGACTCAGTATCAGTATCAGCCTTGCGCTTTCGGGATTGACTATGCTCAGATTCAGTATCGGCCTTGCGCTTTCGGGATTGGCTATGCTCAGATTCAGTATCAGCCTTACGCTTTCGGGATCGGCGATGCTCAGATTGGGTCTCATCTGTTTCGTAGCCAGAAGAGCAACTTGACACTGTCTCGTCTAAATAGTGCTCAAGACGGCGTCTATAACGTGGAAGAGAAGTTTCACAAGCTTCACGAAGGACAGCAGCCTCTTTCTCAGCAACTTCTTTTGCAGCGGCCTCTTTTGCAGCCTTCTCAGCAGCCTCTTTCTCAGCAGCCTCTTTCTCAGCAGCCTCTTTCTCAGCGGCCTCTTTCGCAGCGGCCTCTTTCGCAGCGGCCTCTTTCGCAGCGGCCTCTTTCGCAGCTGCAGCCCCTTTTGCAGCAGCAGCCTCTTTTGCAGCAGCAGCAGCCTCTTTTGCAGCAGCAGCCTCTTTTGCAGCAGCAGCAGCCTCTTTTGCAGCAGCAGCCCCTTTTGCAGCAGCAGCCTCTTTTGCAGCAGCCTCTTTTGCAGCAGCCTCTTCGGCTCTTTTTTCAGCAGCACGGGATCTAAAACAACTAAAAAAACGACGAAGAAAACGACGACGACGACGCTGAGGACTACCATCACGACGAGGACTAACTTGGCGACGTGCACGCCGACGACGAATTTTCAAGTCGAGACAGCCAAAACAACCAGCAAAACAACCAAAGCAGGACCGAAGCATATTGAACAAATTTAACTTCAGTAAGAGAAATCTATGTACTCAATTGAGCAATCTCAGTTCCAATAGTCTTGGTATAGTAAGAGCAAGAGAAGATATGTAGATAGCTTTCTGGGGGGCGTTCCGAGTCCTTTTATCTTGTTGTTTTTGTTCATGATTAAAAGTCGAAGATCGGCCAATACTCAAGATTTTATGTCTCTGTAAGTCTATATCATTAGATACAACTTGCATTCAAAGCCATTGTGCTGACGGTTTCCGGGCGTCTAATGAAAGGGCAATGGCCAAATAAAGCAACGTGCTAATATCATAAGGTACGATCAAACACTCTTCAAAGCTATATGAGACGCCATTGTAAGTTTAACTTTGCCTATTGGATGAGAATCAGTTGTGGTTTCAACAATAAAAAAAGAATAGCACTGTTTTATGTTGAAAGAAAGGATAAAGAATCATAAGTTTAGATGACACATTCGAAGCAGCCATGGATGTCTTATATCCCTACTTACTATACATACTTCCAAGGTTGCCAAAGGAGTGTTCGAAGACTCGGGATAAAGAGCAAAAACAAACATATCCCATTTTAACTCTGAATATATTTATTCAACGCTCATTCTATTTTGATACTTTGATACAGTTCTTCTCAAACGCGCCAATATACCCTCATTATGGTTTCAAAGTTATTTTGAGACTGGAAGTTTTGTTAAGCTTCCGAGGTCTCCCCACAATGATGCTCCCAAGCAGACATGATTGGTGAATAGGCTAAATCAATTAATTCTCTATACAATTGCTTTAAATTGTAATATGATTATTTCAGTCAATCGTTGTATTGGCCTGCTTTAAGGCTGTACGATGGATAAATCATTTGCCTTTCCTCAAGCCCCGGTCCCTCGGGCCCCCGGACCCCCGGCCATCCGAGCCGAAATCCATCATCTCTCTCCACGTTTATGCCCCCACTCACAGAGACATGCTGCCCAATAGCAGAGTTTCTGCTCTTTTAGCACGTCCCTCTTTAGCTTCATATGTTGTCTACCATCTCATGATTCTTCGACATTCCAATACGATCAGTAAGCAAAGGATCATGATTACTGATGCTTCATCTTCCTATATGTCAGCAAGGCTCCCAAAATGATCCTCACATTATTTAACAGAACTCTTATGGGGACTTAACACTCTCCAGTCCAGCTTCATAAGTTCTACAATCATGGCCTACACAATCTACAACGGCTTTGTCCTCCAGACAAAGCGTCTCTTGATCAGCCTCTCGCATATACTTCACACGGCCGAGGAACATCCAAATGCCTCCAATCTCCCCTCTAGCCGACTCTATCCGGATATGAAGTCGCTCAGCTATCAAGTCTTTTCCACGACACTTCAAACTGCGATGGTGATGGCTAGACTCACCAACAAAGAGTCCCCAGAAGCCAAATTTGAGGATGACACAGTGTACTCCTATGCGGAGATGTACGAGCGAATTGACGCTGCCCTGAAAGTCATTGAAGAAGCCGACAAAGAATACATAATTGAGCATGCCGAAGATGTCAAGAATACTGATATTGGGTCGTTTGAATCACCTTTGACTGGATCTGCATATGCATCTCTCATGCAGGCCAATATCTTCTTCCATGTTGCAACTGCCTATGGCATTTTGCGGAAGGAGGGTGTTCCCCTAGGCAAAAAAGACTACATTATGTCGTTCATTACTGTTAATGAGTGATTGAACACTGCGAAGATGTTTATACTGAACATTGAAGGGCATTGAGAAATTTGAGGCAATGACCTCTATCTAAGGCCAAATGTATTTAGACTTGCCTTTGCAGAAACCAAGATTGTCTCAATCAATAAACCAAGCATCGGTGAATTTGTCCTAGCGTAAAATTTACAGCTCGTACTATATAAATGAAGAATAACCAAAGTAAGAAACCATAGCAAACTTCGTCTAACTCTGTTATACGTACTGCATGATGGATCCTTTAGTTCATTTGGTCCAAAATTTTAGATTATTTGCTCGTTACATATGTATATGGAGCTATGACTGGAACTTCAAATGGGCCCAAGAACTCGGAAGCTCAAGGCTCCTGTCTTACGTACTACCCCAGCCTTTTCCCCGCTTTAAACCTTTTCCAGCTGACGGGGTCTATTTATGTTTCTTACCTTCCAGTTTCCTGACAGAGAAACTTGAACTTCTTGAAGCGGTCTTCAATGTTGTTTCTCAAGTATATCGTGATATCGGTTTCAACATGCCGTTTGAGAATACCTGACTGGCAGATTCCTGTTAACTACCTGAGATATTCTTGAAACCCCTATTGGCACCGATACCTCAACAGTATCTGGTCGTGATTCTCACCAAGCTTATGTCAACTTGAAGTAGGTAGATTATGGGAAGCCTAATTTAATTGCGCAAAACCTGCCAAGGAACCTTGGAAAATATTATGCCCTATGATCGCATCAGATTCATTCCCAATCAAAAGAGATCACGAAAGCAATTTGCCCTCAAGCCTACGGCGGACCATCATGGGTGGGGTAAGATGGGGTTGGGGGCCATTTAACCTGACAGGAACGTGTTTATTGGGTGGAAATCTGGGGCCATGTTGACGTGTTCCAAGGTTCAGCCTTATCCTTGTAAAGCTATATTTTTAAGCAGAGAGATTTAACAGGAGAAAGGTGGAATAGACTAGGTTTAACAATGCCCTTACCCCATTTCAGGGGGTTTTTGTTTCATTTTTTTCTTTCATCATTTTCACTTCTGACAATAAATATTTGAGTATTCAATATGGCCACGATCGCTGTAGATGCCGTTGCTCAATTGAAGCTTGCTTTTCCTGGTCCTGACAAGGTGGTCACACCAGATATTACGTCTGAATATGAGGGAGCCGTTGCACGTCCCTGGTCACAAACGTGTTGGACACGGGCGGCTGGTTATGTGTTTCTGAGCAACATAGATGAGCTGAAAGAAGCATTGGCCATTGTCAAAAAGACAGGATCTAAGTTCACTATTCGGACCACTGGTCATAGTCCCAACTATGGCTTTAGCAGCGCGGATGAAACCTCTATCATTCTCGATATCCGTCAGCTTAACTCGAAGGAGTTGAGCTCGGATAAGAGTGTTGCCAAAGTTGGAAGCGGAATTACTTGGGGTGAGGTTTATACCTGGTTGGAAGAGCAGAAGTTATCTGCTATTGGAGGCAGAGATCAAGATGTTGGACTTGGAGGGTTTCTCCTTGGAGGTATCGCGATTTCTCTCAGCTCCATTTTTATGAATATAGTCAGCTAATATATGGAAGGTGGAATGGGAGCTGTGCCTAACCTATATGGCCTTGGAGCAGATGGAGTGAAGAACTTTGAAGTAAGTCATTAAAGCATGGAATTCATCGCTGGCCATTTTCTCATAATATGTGCGAACATAGGTGCTTTTAGCAGATGGCCAATTGATCAACGCCAGCTTAAAGGAAAATACTGATCTTTACCGTGCGCTCAAGGGCGGTGGATCCAATTTTGGTATGGCTTTATGGTGTGATTACAGTTAGTCAATGCTCCTGTTCTAATGCGAAACAGGTATCGTGACGAGATTTGATCTCGAGACCCACCCATTGATCAAGCTTCAGTACACGATCAATCTTTACAAGCCAGAAAGCTATGTTGATATCATAAAAGCAACAATTGCCATTCAAGAAGCCATGGAAAAGGACCCGAAAATCGGCCTATTCACCAACTTCAATAATGGATTTGTTGCCGTTGGATTATTCTACGCTGATACGCCTACTGAGAAGCCTTCCGCCTTTGCGGCTTTTGACAAACTCGATCAAGAAAGTTTGGTGATGAATTTCACACCTACTACAAATGGCACAATCTTGTCGTTAGCTCAGGCTATGGGTGTTGTACATGAAGGATCTAAGAAGTAAGTCTATTCAAAAAAATGTAGCGGGAGACATGTGCGGATTCAGATAGGTGCATCTTGCTAATATAAGTACAGGCGATTCGTCGACTGCCTCACTGTCAAAGTTTCGCAAGACCTTTATGAGGAGGTCTATAAGCTCTGGACGGAGACTTGCAAGACCCTCCCAGACGACCATGTTCTTCATTATACTCTCCAGCCATTTGGCAAGGGGGGCGTACAGGCCGGAAAGGATCGCGGAGGGAATATCATGGGAATTGAAGATGTTCCTCAGTGCTGTAAGTTATTTTACGGCTGTGTATCACATGCAGGCACCTGGACAAAATGACTAACCGGGTTCCACGCTGCAGGGTTGCTGTTTACCTGTGAATGGCCGAATGATGGCAATGACGATGCTGCGAAAAAGGCAGTCGGCACCATGATGGATAATGTGCATTTTTTGGCTAAGGAAAGAGACCTATACCTTGCCTTCAAGTGCATGACATTTTCCTCTGGCTCCCAAAAGGTGTTGGGTAGCTATGGTGCTGAAAATGTCAAGGCCATGAAGGAGGTCGCGGCGAAGTACGACCCGGAAGGCTTTTTCCAAAAGCAACAATACGGGGGATTTCTACTGCGCGACAATATCTAAATGGATTTAGCCTATTTGAGAAACCAATGCATAAGATTGGACAGTGTACCTGTCATAGTTGACATTCTCTCTAGTGAATCCTTTCGCTTTGCTTTTTACTTTCAACCATCCCAGTACATAGATAGATAACCATTCTCTAACCAGACCAGTGGCAAACCAGGCATCGACCAGGACTTATCCCGGTTATCACTCATCGTCCCAAGAATCTCTCCAGCTCCTTGCCCGCGAATCCCAGTGCGAACCGCATATCTCGGACGCATGGGCGCATAGCATAGCCCTAAGATAGACCAGACCCACCCCATCTGCGAACAGGTCCATCAAAAAGCTCACGACCAAAAACCAAATAAAAAAAAGCATAAAACAATAGCGTCTCAATTATCGGGTCCCCTCCTTACAAGAACCGCCCTGCGCCCCGGGCCCAAACGGGGATGGAGATAGTGGAGCAGAGTAACTGTCAAGCGGAGATCGCCCGCTTATCTCGGCAGGATATGGAAAACCCATTAATACTGCGCATGATAAGCCTACGGCCCGAGATTGGCTCCTCGCTGATACTAACAGTCCCGGCAGTTCGCAGCACACGATCCATCAAGTCTTGGCCGATGATTTGCGCCACATTATCAGTTTCACAGAAAGGGGACAATAGAGATAAAGGCTTAGTGTCGAGGCTCTGCGTGTCCATGTGCTTTCTTTTTGGCTTTTCATCCTTATTGGGGGCTTGCCGCATTAATGGACTATTGACAGGCATTGGCAGGTCCCCTTGCGGAGACTGATAAGCATCTCACCCGCCAGTGGGCGTTCAGCATTGCGATTATATTTAGCTTTTATGAGGGGTAAGACCATTTATTTTTTTCATATGTCAGTTGGCGATATGATGGCTCAAGGTTTATGTGACGTACCCTTAATACTGCGCCAATCTTTATAGCTGGAGATATCGCCCAAGGTTGAGTCTTTGGGACAAGCCATGTCCACAACTCATTCTCTTGGGCGACTGCCACTCTCATTCACTATTTTCTAATTTTTTGTCCATTGTCTCACTTATTTGATTTCTTAATTCTGTACTTCTATCCATTATCTTATCATGTCACATCACGAGATCGCCTCCCTGTGGTGGCCGGAAGAGCGAATCAAATCCACCATCAACACCAAGTATATCGTTGATCAGCTACAACCGCCTAATGTACCTCGGCTGTTTGACCTCCCAAAATGGGGAGAAGGATTGACCAGCGAAACCTATATGGAATACATTCTTCTGAAAGCTGGTCGATTGTTTCTGATTCTCAATGAAATTGGAATTCCCGATCGCATTTTTGCGCTAGTCGACGAGTCATGCGACGACGACGATCTCCCTATCGCCGAACAAAACGTTGATCGGCTCTACCTATCTCCCCACGGGAACAATCCTGCGCTCGATTCGAAATTCTTCCATGCTCAATGGCGTTTCGTCGTCCGAGGAATTGCAGAAGGAGATCACATCACATACACGGGCAATGAAGGTGTCCCTGTTCAAGTCGTACGAACCGTCGGAATCACAAATGACCTACAAGGCCGCGACGACACAGTCGATAAAGTCGTCCTCGCTGGATCAGAATGTCGCGTGCTCATGCGAACACAAGTACAAGTCGGTGGTGCACCACACTTTTTCTCTGCAGAAGAAGTGCTCTCAGAGATTCGGTCCTTACGCAAACTATCACATCAACATCTCATCTCCGTCTACGCTTCATATTTCGTCGACGATACTGTCTGCGTGCTTTTTACAGGCGCTGAAACAGAGCGTACTCTACAAAGTTTCCTAGCCGATGAGCCACCGTCATTCAAGCGGCTGCCAAAGGAGCAACGCCGCCAGACTCTCATCACCTGGCCACACTGTATGATGTCTGCACTATCATGGTTGCATGTCAACGGATACTCCCACGGTGCAATTAGACCCTCCAACATCCTACTCGACGCGAGTTTTCACATTCGTCTAGGCCAATTCAATGCCCTAGACTCTGTCCTCGCACCACCAAGAGTCAACGACCTAGAAAGCTATCAGTATGCAGCCCCAGAACGCTGGGTACGCACCGAAGCCCCAATCCAACCAGTCCCAACCGCACCTAGTCGTACAATGCTCCCCTCAGGAGGCCGTACAGCCCAAAGAAAGAAACCAGGCCGTCTATCCCTCGCGCCTCTTAGCGAGAACTCAGCTCCATCAGACCTTCCAAGTCCAAACTCTACCTCCTCAAAAGGAACCGTCATCCGTATCGGTATCCCAAACTCCCCCTCACGATTCTCCTTCGCCTTCTCATCCTCTTCATCATCATCCTCATGTTCCTCAAACATAAGCGAACTATCACCTACCTCCCCATCCTCAACACCCAGCACAACACACCGCAGCACATTCTGGACAAAAAGACCCAAAACTCTCAACACAAAACCATCCCTATCCTCCATATCAACCTCCCCATCCATCCTTTCAGACCCGAATCCCTCACCAACACGAACTTTAACCCCCCGCCCAAGCATCTCCACCCCCCAAGCCTCAGACATCTTCTCAATGGCAGCAATAATCCTTGATATCCTAACCCACCTCTGCAAACGCTCCATGTCCTCCTTCGTTGCGCATCGCTCAGCCCGAAACCGCTCTGCAGGTCGCGGAGGCGGAATGGCAGATGCATCATTCCATTTGGCACGGAACGCCGTGCAGGTACAATCGTGGATTGCACTATTAGAGGGCGATGCACTGAAACGCTGTCGAAGGGATCGGGGCAGTGATCGCGTGTTCTGGGCTGTGCCGCGGATGCTTATTGTTTTACGGGCTATGCTTGATGCTGAGGTTGGGAGGAGGCCTAGTGCGAGGAGGGTCTGGAAGTGCTTTGGGGCTGCTATTAGGGATGTTCCGGCTGTTGGGGGTGATGGGGGTGTTAAGTTATGTTGTTCTAATGAGCCGAAGCTGGAGAAGAAGTCGAGGAGGAAGGGGGATAAGGGTGTTGATGTTAAGCCGACATCTGCTTCTGTTGAGATGTCTCCTGCTTTGTTTGATTTTGGTTTTTCGGGTGCTGAGAGTGATGTTGATGGTGAGATGACTGGGCATGAGTCTGATGTTCATGAGCCATCATTACGAGAAGAAGATGAGGACGAGATTGAGGAAGAAGGAGAAGGAGAAGAAAAGGGCGATGATTATGATGTTGATTCTAATAATAAGGTGGATCGTGTTTCACCACAGTTGTCTCTACCGGACTTGGATCTTCACTTGACGGGGATCGAAGAGTTGACGATACGTAATTAATAGACAGAAGCAATGATGAATGCCGAAATGGAATCTCAAAAAAGCTGAGTTTCTTAGCAAGTCAATCGTAATATTTAACAGAATACATATATTTTGAAACTTTACTAATCTACGGAGAATGGAAGATCTAGATGGCCAGGAGCAGACTCGAGTTCTTTCAGAATTCATCGTGATATTCTTTGAACTGAAAGATGCACATTTCCTAGGCACGGAGGCCACCAAATGAAGGGAACAAAGAAAGCCCCAGATAATTCTATGGTCGGATAGCCAAATAATCATTTCGTGTGTCGTGTACAGTTGAAACTTGGGAAAAAATAATAAAAGAGAAATAAGGCTCGTATGCGCACGGCCAGCTGACCAATTTAAGTAACTGAATCGAAGACAACAGTCTATCAAAAACCTGTTATGATGCATATCGATACAATAGCTCGGATAGCTATGATTCCAAGCTCGGAGAAAGAGATTAAAGCCAAAAGGCGAAAATTCCCAGAGCTCCGGAGAGGACCAGAGAGGCAGCGAACAAACGCTCAGTAGCAGGGTTGCCAGCAACCATGATACCGTTAGCCGCGTTGTCCTTGGTGGCAGAAGCACTAGCTCCAGAGCTGGTTTCAGTGCTGGAGCCACCGTTTCCAGAGGAGGCGGTGCCAGTAGAGTCAGCGGCACCGGAGGTGTAAGCCTGTCCCAAAGTAGGGAGAGAAGCACTGGGGTCGACAGCCCAGCCGCCGGAGGTCGAGGCAGGGCATTGGATGCTGCTCAGGCTAGCGGTGCTCTTCTTGTAGTCGGAGAGAGCAACACCAGTAGGCTGAAGGGTGGCCCACTGAGACTTGAGATTCTGGAAATCAGGCGACACAGGTGAGGGGGTACCCTGGCGAGTGTAGCCATCCTCAACATTGGTCTTAGTAGCGGCAGCACCAGTAGCGGAGGGGCCATAGCTGATCAGACCGTAGTCGTTGGTCTCCTCGATCCACTCGTAGATAATGGAACCGGACCAGGTATCATCCATCTCAGAGCCGAAGATAGCGGCCTGATCGTCAAAGGTACGGGGAGCTGGTTGGTTGCAGCCGGTCTCGGAGAAGAAGATGGGAATGGGGTAGTCAGTGGCGTTCTTCTGCAGCTCGCTGTATCCGGATCCAGTGTAGCTGGATTCACCACACCATTCATAGGCGTTCAGCGAATAGAAGTCCAGACGATCGGCAGCCTTCTCCTGGCATGCCATGTAGTTCTGGAGCATCGGGCGGAGATCGGCAATATCAGCAGCGGAGTAACCAACGGGGATTTCACGGTAGTTCTTCTTATCACGGTAGGCCTTGATATCACGGGCAGCAGCCAAGACATAGGGAGCAGCGATAGAGCCATTAGCGGTGGTCAGGACCTCATTTCCGACGAAGACACCCGCAGTGTTGTCGTAATTTTGGAATTCATCAAGGACAGCCGTGAATCGCTTGTACTGAGTTTCGTTCCAGTGAGGAGCGTCCTGTTGTTTCCCCGCAAATCCATCAGCATTGGGCATATACACTTCCGCCTTAGTTCTACATCAACTGACCTGCTCAATCTGGGTGGTGAAAGTATCCAGGTCCACAAACAGATAGATTCCGGCATCCGCAAAAGCCTCCATGCAGCCCTTGTGGTCAGCGCTGGCATCCACGTGGTACACACGGATCGCATTGGCGCCCAACTCGGACATGCGGACAATGTCTCGCTTGCATTGGGCGGTATCGACTAACGGATCATCGGGGGTAAGCTGATAGGCGATACCTAGTCGTTTGTTAGCCCGAGAGCTCTCATTTCGCTTTACCCATGTGTTGACATCGTACCCTTGATGTAGTACTGGGTTCCATTCTCGTAGAAGAACTTGGATCCCACGGCGGAGATAGTCGGGACGGCGCCCACGGTCACAGCCTGCAAGCCAGCCAGCAGCAATGGAGCGGCGGAGAGGGCGAGAGAAGAGAACATGATTGGAAAGATAGAGGTCTATCTGTGTTTTTTTTTTAAAAAAAAGATAACACTGTAGAGTCGATCACACTATGCGCGTAAGACACAGACACAAGACAATCTCTAATGTAACGATCGACAAGTAAATCCCCAAAATCCAGCCGTTGACAACGAGAGAGTCTGGCAGGAAAGAGCGACTGAATAGACAACTGACACTAAAATCACAGAGAAACCGAGAAACAAAAACAGAAAAACAGAAAAAAAGGGAAGAAGGAGAAAGAGAAAAGCCGAAAATGTCTCAGGAAGCTGCTAACCCGCAGAACCAGCAAAAGCAGGGAAAAACTCCCAGGCCAAACCACTAACAAGCACTAAATTCCAGGAATTGAAATGCTTGGCACTGCTTTAGATTGCAGTGGCAGCGAAACAGCACTAAAGCACTAACGCTTCATTCCGGCCCCCTGATCATTTAACATGCCAATAGTCTGGGATTTTAATAAGCACCCTCATGTGATAAGGGGGAGAGGGCCAGGGGGGGAGAATGAGCCCCAATTGAGATCCAGACACTGCTTACAGTAGTATGAGAAGAGAGTACAAAGTCCAGGTGGAATGAAGACAAGATCGAAATTCTAGAATTTCTGCAGCTCGATTGGAAAAGTCAATATTTACAGTACAATCGTGTACTCCATCCAGATAAACAACGTCAATCCTACTCTTTATGTCGTCCATCTCCACGCGGAGTAAACCGTTGGGTCCAACCCTAACCCCAGCACGTCCTTCTTATTCAGTTGACCCTCGGGATGTCATCGGTGAAGACTTGGCTCTGGCCAGAGGGATAAGAGAAATCCCAAGAGGCCGACGATCGTGGTGTCCGACTTCGCCGGAGTGTGCCGAGTTCCACCCACACCGGGTTCCCCCTCTCGGTTCAAAGCCCAGAACTACAAAACAAAGACAGAACAACCGAGCGTGACTTTCTTTGTGTGCGAGATACGAGGTGATTGTAGATACATCAGTGTTAATCTTGGCTGCATTCAAGACAAACATGACCAACATGTGTTCCCCGATGTGCATATTGTAGTATATTGCATACATAGTAATATTCTGTGCGTCTGATCGGAATGCAGGATCATTCTCTCCACATGGAAACAACAAAACATCCGAATTTGCAAGAGAAAATTTGATAATTAAAATTAGAAAAAAAAAAAAATTAAAATTAAAATTAAGTCGAAAAGAAAAGAAGGAAAATTTCCCCTCTCAAGCGGAACCCTGTCTATCACTTGCTTTTCTTAGTGGGATGGGGACCCCTGATAGTCTCCCCCACTTCCTCTGGTCGGGAACGATCGACTCGTCTCTAACCTGGTTCTTCGTGCTTTCTTCTGGTTTTCGCCGATTAGCGGTCAAATCGACAAGCGTGCACCACGAGAACAAGAAAGATCGTGATTCAGGGATTGGGCACGGTGAATTTTGGGCCGCGATCCCATCGGCCGTCCGTCTATCTTCGTATCATATTGACAAGACTCATGTTTGTGACTCTGATTACTCGCTACTATTATTATTACTATTTTATTCCGGACTTCGCCGCTTGGCTTGACAAGTGTCATCCCGGATCATCGAGACGAGTGGTCATGTCTGAGGCGATGTCTGAAAGGGTGTTGGGAAGCGAAAGAGTCACATAGGTCCAACGATCTCCACGATAACGCGAGACCAACAAAAACACTTCCTATAGATAGTAACCTATACTCTGCGAGTACCACCATAAGTACACACCATCTAACGCCATCATAGGCTAACCGTCAAGCGCTCTGCGCCCATACCCTCTGTGTGCCGTTAGGGGAGCAGCAAGAAACAGTCCAGACTCTGTTCCAATCCCCACAAGCCTCCACTCATTCCGACCAAGTCCGCCAATAATCACCGCCACGCGCGACTGTGTTCGTCAGCTAGTGGGGCCACGATCCATTGCGATCGACTCTCTTTACCCTGGACACTGGAACGAAAAGGCAAATGGCCCTGCGCGATCTGCAACCCCCCGTCCTGCGACCCCCATGACGTTTCCGCAAAGGGGGGAAGAGCAATGATCCCCTTATAATAAAGTCCGCATCCGGCCTTTTTCCCTCTCTTCAGTGCCATGAAACTCTGGGATTCCCCTTTTACCCCTATCGCCATATTGATTACCTTTTATAATCCTTCTCTCTTAGTTGATCGATTGCTTCTAGTCCATTCTTCTCATGATTGAATTAGTGTCTACGGCATGGTCCTCTAATTTGGCCGGTTATACTGCATAATCTAAATACTATCAACTATTTTTTGATTTTTGGGAGACCTCGATTTTTTTTACCCCACGATTTTCCAGATCGCCACTCAATATGTCTTCAGAAACCCCTTGTCCGTTCCGCATCTCGTTGCGTGAACAGCTGGAACTCGAGCGCAATGAAGCCTTCCAGGCGATGCGGGAACAACTTCGCCGCCAGGATTGCGGCATGGAAGGTCCTAGCTTCTGCTCAGCACACCGCCATGAAATCGATTCGTCGGACCAGGAAGCTTTCCGTCTACATCGCGACATCATCCACACCCTGCTAGTCCCTCTCTTCCTCATCAATCACCAAGCGGAACGCGTCGCCGCACGCGCCTTGACCAGCAAGAAAGGGGCGGAGCCAGAACGTGCTTTCCGGGGTGAAGCTCGAAGTGCGTTCGCCTGGTTACAGTGCATCTTGATCGAAGAACACGACTGGTACCTTACCGCGCGATGCCCCAGCTGCATCGTCCTCCACGTCCTCCACTCCGAACCCACCATCCGATTCCTCACAGTTGCCGCTCAACTGGCCGGCGCCCGCTCCGGATTCCGCTGCTGGCTCACTGCACTGGAGACCGCCGTCTGCGAAGATCCCTTCTGGGGCGATTCCTTCTGGCCCGAGATCGAGGACCGCGCCTCCCGTTTGACGGACGGCGTGCAGCAGCTAGTGCGACAATGCCACGAGCTCCGCATTAATCTGGACAGCCCTACATACGAGACTCCCTCGCTGGCGAGAGCGTCTTCCGACTACGAACGTCCCGCCTGCACCATCGCCGTCAAGCCCTCCAGCTTCGCCCGGAAACAAATCAGACTTAGTCGTGAAGAGCAGCGCTACCGATCCTCCCTTGTCTGGAACGCCTGGAACTGTTCTGGAGAGATGCGCCAGCCCATGGGCACTGGAGCCCCGAGCCAGTCTCGCCGCCGTTCCATGACCTCGTGAATGAGGGCCCGACGGACCGGTTCCAATTCCTGGAACCGCTGGAACCAACATACTCTACGACTTTATCTCACTGGAACATCAGATTTGATGAAATCATTCCATTCTCCCGGCTGCCTGGAACTCACCATTTTCCAGACCTTCTATTGATTTCCTTGTTCCTTGCTTTCATGGAACAACACACATGGTGACCATTTACCAAAGAAGTGTAATGGTTGGAAATCTTCTCCAGGTCTCCTGTAAGGTCCAGTCGCCAACACATGGCCGAACCCCGCATCCGTCGCAGGAAGAAATGAAAAAGCCCCTCACGCGACCGAGAAACATTCAATCTCGACACGCAAGGTTCTCCGCGACTCCCCGTCCATGGCCGATATCATTTGTTATGAAAACCGGTATGTGGGGATAAACTCTGGGGCAATAATGATGCTTTGATGGCATTGCCGATCGGACGAGATCAGACCAGTCCACGCCAACAGTGGGTGTTGCATGGTCCGCCCGGCATGCTGGTCGCACGCTGTACACATGTACTGTCCTACGAGACGCGTATTCGATCAGCGAATACGAATCTTTCTAATTATTATATTCAGTACTACTATGTTAATCATAATTTGACTTCTGAGTCTCCATATACCTTTTTTTGTTTTTTCTTCTTTTTGTAAATTGTATAATTTCCCGTGTCTAGTAGTAGGGTCGAATCCCCACGTCAGAGATGACACGTTGGAGTCGTCAGTGGCAAGATCACACTTAATGTGCGACTGGGGTCCACTCTGGGAGATAACCTGGACGGTGAACCAGATCTGAGAGCTCAACGGTGGAAATTACATGTACAACGGTCCAACGGCCAGTCCATTTCCGCCGCGACAGTCTCCTCCAGTCGGATTGAGCCGAGGGTGAAAGAAGCGTGCCATGATGGGGCCAGGGTCTAGGTTAATCTCGGGCTCAATCATGTAATGAAAGATCATAATCGCGTGCATTAATCCGTGCGGCTTTCTTCATTCTTAATCTTGGAGAGACTGGATCCATGGGATGATATTTTTGGCTCGATCTTGCTGATCTGATTGGGTCTGAGATATAATGAGCAGATCGTATTCGAGATTGTCCATGTCATGCTGAATTAGACTAGCCCTAGGGTTTCTCTCGTGCAGCAGTGCTTTTCCGATGGTACGGGATGCCCAAGTCTGGAATGTCAGCACTTGAGGAATATCTCCCGTATATACTTTTTTTCTTTCTTTATTAGCGGATGCAAGTCCAGACTCCCCAGAAAAAAAAAAAAAAAAAAAAAAAAAAGAAACAAAAGAAAAAAAGAAACTCCAAACTATAATCCTTCTCGAGACCATGTATAAGATTTATTGGGCCTACCCCTCAGTGGCAATTCCCTGCCCGATGCTGCCCGGAAACGGTATCACGCCGTACCGGGTACCGCCATCTGAGCTCAGAAAGTGGGCGGTTTGATGGGGGTGATGATGTACTCGGTACTTGTTTCCCTGCTTTTTTTTTCCCTGGGTGTCCGCTGTGAGATCAATTGATGTCTTTCTAAAGTTGGATTTTTACTCTGCTTACAGTACTTCATCGGCCGGATCAAGGTCCAGGTCCTTTTGGCGCTGGATCCTCCGGTGGACCGAGTGGACCTCCAGAATCTGATCCCCATAAACGGGGAGATGCATAAGATGGGACTTTTTTAATATACACGGTCTAACTGATTTTATCTGACACGGGCAGAACTATGGTACATGATATTGAATGCTCAGCAGTGATTCTGCTCCCCGTGGTGTGTAATGAAATTTCATCAACTCGATGCAGAACCGAGAATGATCGCCCCAGCCCGCGTGGGGCGCAACAGCCAGTCATACTCCAGAGCTTGGGCCGCCGAGCGTCTAGACTTGGGGGCACATTTTTAGCAGTAAACAGAACAGCGACCGCGAGGAGGGCGTCAGTAGGAAATAAAGCATCTTCTGATACTGAACCAGAGAATCACCCATTTAGATTATATATTTTTATTGACTCTACGACCTAGATACAGATACCTACTCGATGTAATCTAATATACATTAATTTAACAAATACCGTCGTGACTGTATGGAACAGTCCATACAGGATCCGATGACTCGATGACGGGGGTCTAGACCTCTCAGTCTGGGCCACCTCTGAACTTTTGCCTCCCGTACTGGGTACCACCACTGCCCTGCGCTTCTCCATATCCTGCGAGTGTACCCAGTACCATTCAAAGGACCCCTTACTCCGGCTCTTCTTCTCTTTCCTATATTCTCTCGCTTTCCCTCTCCTCTCCCACCAACCCTTCCATCCTGGCTCATCCATGCTGTCCGTTGTCCTCCGCCCTGCCGACCGGACTGCCTGGATGAATCAAGACTGCAATGGACCATCCTGCCCTGTAACACACCCGATCATGCCCTCCTCAACATCAACCATCAAGGTCGACCACCAACGACGACTATCCCAAAACGCCCTCGCAGAGTCCGATTCCATCCCGCCCACCCCAGCTAAGCTGCGCCGAAGAGCCTCCCAGGGCTCCCTCCGCACAAAACCTTCGCCAGTCTCGCGATTTCTCTCCAAGGGCAGCGTGGCCGTGCACTTTCCGTCCTGGGAACATCGCAGTGCCTCCCCCGGCTCGCCGCTGCGTGTCGAATCACGCACTCGCTCGGCAGATTCTCGTCTGCGTCTGTCTACCACCGTGTCTCGCGGGCCGAGACCATTGACTGCATCCTCCCTCAACTCGTCGCCCTGGAACTCGCCTCCTTCGTTCCAGGGAGACTACCCCACCACTTTGCCCCCGACACCACCGGATGACGACAACCAGATCGCCTGGAATCCGCAATCAGAGATGATGCTCTTCGAGTCACATCAGCACCATGGGTCTCCGATGATGGACGAGGGGCCGGGCATGAATACATCGCCCACCACCGGCCCTTCAGATACATTGAGCAGCCCGTCAGATGGATTATCGCACGGTTCGTCTAGCTCAAGTACTAGTCCAGAACTCCATGATGAGATGGATTGTCAACAAGACGTCGGCTCTTGGTTAGATCATGGAATCAACGTCACTGGTAAGTTACCCGCGAACTGGGCAGGGTTCTCGAGACGACCTGTCTTTTTTTTTTTTTTTTTTTTTGTCTGTCAGTTGCTAACACTCTCCAGTATCATCTTTGGGAGTATCCAACCCGCGAGGTGATGCCGTCAAAATTGTTTCTCAAACTCTCCCATATCCTCGAACCTCCGACCAATCCATCTCCATGCCACGAAATGACAGCATTTTCTCCTCAATTGTCCAAGCTGTACACAACCACCTCCAGCCTGGCCAGTCTCCATATATCAACGTCACCCACGCCGTTCCCGAACAATTCAGCCTGTCCAATCTCCCTCATTCTCCTCCAAGCACTCCTCGCTCCCCCACCGCTGCCGAAGATTACTTCAACGCAACAGTATTCTCCAGTGCGGCTGTGGTCGGCGCTTACCATGACTTCCGTGGACCTCTTCAACGCCAGCTCTCCTACGCTCCCATGCCTATCGTCCCTCCTCACAGTGTCCACATCTCCGTTCTCGAGCGATATCTCCCACCGGCATCTGCACAAGAATACCGCGATGTCTTCTGCCCAACCCGTCCTTCTTTCCTAGTCGATCGTCTCTGCGAGCTTTCTCCAAACGGCGGCTCTCTTCTCTTCGTATATCCCACCAAAAAGGGTGCATCGACCTTCAAGTCACAGTACCTGGGACCCATCCTAGACCCCCTTCTGCGACAACTGGTCGTGGTTAATGGTCTGTCTGCTGATGTCGGTCGCTATCTGGGTAAACTGACAACGGTCTCCCAAATGGATGACTTTGCCACCATGAAGGCAAACATCGTCTCTCTATGTGAAACTTTGAGCTCCCAATCCTCAAAATTCCAAGTGGCTGATGCAGGCCGTGCAACCACACACCTGGACCGAAGTCTCTGGGCAGAGTGGTTCATCCACCAAGAGAAAGCCCGGATGAAGGAGGTTCTCAGCCTCTATTATCAGAACAACCGCCGCCCACCCGTCAGCAAGACCATGGGCAACGGCATGGGTGACAGCAAAGAAGTCACTTCCGCCATGCTGCTCAGTGAGATCTTCGACGGCATTCGCAAGCGACCATACGGCGATGACACCGAATCCCGTGATGGGATCGAACTGGGCGTGTTCGTGATCCGTCGCACCCATTAAACCACCACATCACCATTCCTCCCTAAAATTTCCCTCTTCTCTTCACTTCGCCCCCTTTTTTGATGATACTGTCTTTTAAAATTAGTACCTCTGCAGCTCCCCGTTAAACTGCAACGATATCATAGGACCCGGTGCACGGTGTCCTTGGAGTTCTCTTCGATTTCGGCTATGATTCATTTTGCTTTGGCCGGATAGAAATGATTGTGAATACCCATAATGTTGGTCCTCATTGTTTGGCGAAGATTTTCATGATCTTTTTTTTGCTCTTCTTATTCTTGTTTGTCCCTTGGTATTATACAAAACAAGACATCAGACTAAATGTATAAACATTTCTAAATGGAAACCTCCTTTTTTCTGTCTTTGTTTCTCCTATTCTCCTATCTTGGTCAGGCACCATCAGGCATCAGTACCTCACCGACTTTCTGGTTTAATGTGATTGGAAGATATGTTCTGATGTCAGAAATGGCTAGAGCTTGCTAATGAAAGACCAGAACGGTTTATTATATCCTTTTATAAGTCCCAATTGAGGTCCTGTGGACTCAAAATAGGGAGTTGTTTTTACTGGTGGTGGATAGTCCTTATAATCATGCCGGTGCTCACAAAAAATACTAGTACCAATGAAATATGAGAAAATATGATAAACTATTCTTCGGAAATGGGAACTTTTCACAATATAAGTCTTGAAACCAATACAAGATCTAGTGTCTAATTCAGGCTCCAGTTGTTACCAATAATACTGAAAAGTTCTGTGGACGAAGTACCTGATGCGAGTTTGTGCGCAAGCTGCAGCCAGCATGTCGAGTTAGCCATGCGGAAGATTGCCAGCCATACATGCCATACACTTTGCCATGAAGAATGGGGTTTAAACTTGCCAATCTCATGCCATAAGGATTATTGTGCGAGAATGGTAGCCTGTCTTCTATCAAGTAAATGAGTGGTAATTCGCGGAATTCGAAGTGCAGAACATTTTCGGTTGAGCGGGAGTAGAAAATCTAGTATATGGCTCTTCTTCACTGCCATTCTTGCGCTTGCCATTGCAAACTCGCTGAATCCATAATATTTCCCTCACAGAGAAAGCCCAGCAAGATATTGAATAAATAACAGGCAACAACAGCCTGAAACAGGCGCCAGTCGCCTATCGCCAGTCAAACGTCCCATGACAGTGAATAACTATGCTTCGGCACGGAAAAACAGCATCCCGACCATACTCCATACTAGAAGCGTCTGACGACACGGCCATCTCCTCCGCTTCACTTTTTGCTAAACGTATATAAGAGCCTTCTCCGGGCAATGCACTTCTCGCTCTAAACCTCTCTTTCCTGAATACTCTTCTGCATTCTCATCTGTTCAAACCCCCCATTTCAACCCCAAACTACTTCCTACACCCCCTCTATTCCATTCCAGTTTACCCAAACTCTACCCGCCATGGCCTACTCCCCAGGGCCCCAATCGCCAGGCACTGGGCCACTCTACCACGGCGGCTTACACTCGCGCGGTCGCTCTGCTAGCCCTGGTACCGCGACTGGTCCTGTTACAAAGCGCGACAAGCGTCGTTCTGCACTACAAGATCGGTTGCAGGAGTTAACCGCGACGTTTAGCCAGAACCGCGATGGACTGTTCCGTCAGCAGTTGCATTCTTTGCAGTGCGACATGATTCTCATTAATAATGCGAACCCGCGTGCTGATGGCCCGCTGCCGGATTCGCCTGAAGCTATTGCGGAGCTTATTGAGAGGACTGCTGGTGGTGATGGGAGTTTCGCGAAGGAGATGGCGAGTTTGTCGGGGAGTTGGTATGCGAAGTTTGTACAGGAGGTTAATCAGATTAAGGAGTCTCGTGATGCAGACTTGACTCAGATTGCGGTATGTTTCCTACTGGCTCTTTCTTTTTTTTTCTTTGGCTTGTTGGAGGGGTGGAAGGAATTTCTGTTGCTTTGCTTTACCGGTTTGGTCTGATTGCTAACTACTTTTTTTTCCTTTATTTTAGGGACGTTTCCAGAACAGTCGTGAACGACACCATCGCGAATACGATTTCCGAAGCCAATTCGCTAAAGAGGAATTTCGTCAATTGGGTGGAACCCTTCGCGAGCGTCTGACACAGAGTATTTCTGGCAAGCGATCGCGCTTGGTTCGTGAGAAAGAACAATTGGATATTGCAGACAACAGCGCTTTGCTTCTCCACCCCAACCAATTCACAATTACGAACCCCGCCAGTCCCGGCGGAATTCACAGCAACCGCAAGACTAGACACACTCGTCACCGCGTCGATATGGATGAATTGGGCAACGGAATTGCTTCTGAGCTCAATAAGCGCAAACGCAAGGCTCCTGAAGAGGAACCTGGTTCTCCCGTGCGGGACACGGGTGGTGCAACCCCAGCAGAGCGCACAAAGGCCAGCCTCGCTCAACAGACAGCTCCTACATACTCCATCAATTCTCTCTTCACCGAGAAGGAACTCGCCAGTCACGCAAACCAGGCCCACGTCGCTACGCTTCACTTTTTCTCTACATCCCGTCGTCCCGACCAAGGTTCCGGCGCCGTGACAAATGGCAATAATACCGATGCCGAAGATACCCCCGACGGAATCCATGACGACAACGGTACACCTAGCGCCGCCGATATGGTTCGAAATGCAAGCCACAATCTCCACGTTACACGATCAACTCGCACAACAGCTGCGCACAGCGCCCTCAGTGCCCTGGCTGATCTTGCAGAGAAACCAGCAACTCGCCCGGGACTACCATACTACGCTTTAAGCAATTACCACCCCCGTCCCAACGGCCATGCCCCTCCATTAACCTCGCTTATGAACGATGAAGTCGACGAGGACTTTGCCCGCCTAGAACGCCTGGCCGGTAAACCCGCCCACTGGATCGACTCTTCTCTCGTCGAACTTGTTTCTGCGCCTATTCCTTCCGAGCCTGTTGAGGGTCGTTTCCCGAATCCGGATCGCTTCAGCTCGCTCCACCCGGATTTCCCGCCTAATATAACTATGCAGGCCCAGCCTGCAAAAGCCTGGCATGGCCCCGAGATGTTCCAATCTACTGGTATGGAACGCGAGCGCAGCAAGCGTACACGGATTCACTGAGCGGACATACTTTCACTTTACCTGATGCGTTTTGTTGTAAACTAATGATGGAGTCGGTATCTGGGTGGCTCGGGAGGATATTCGTGCTGAGGAATACCTTTTTTTTTTTTTTACTTTCTTGTTTTTCCTTCCTTTATAGTGAGTGGCCCTGGGTATTTATGAGAGGATGGAGTTCCGGTTTTCATTTCCTTGCCCATACATGCAGTTTGGGAGATTTTCTTGCGTAGGCATAATCATTGTGGGTGTCAATGAACAATACAATCAATTTCTCATTATTCCACTGTATATTGTAGCTCTTTTCTGTTAGATTAGGCTTGGTCTTCGTACACTCGGTATTCGCCACTCGGCTTGGTAATACTATACGACCAATTAATTCACAAGCTCAGAATATTCTTGGAGAGTTAAAGGCATCTCAACCTTATTCCAGGAATCCAGTGCATCCTTGAATATTATTAAGACAGAAATGAGGTGATCGGAGTTACAAATGGGACCATTGCGTGCTTTCCACGCCGTTGAGTGGTTCCCCCGCAGTTGTCTGACAAATGCGAAAATGACGCTGCTCCAACATCGTGATCACTAATCCAAATTATCCATCTTTGCAGGACATTCCCAGTGGACTAGAAAGGTATAAAGCAATTGCTATATCCTGCTGTTCTGCTATCATCGTTCCAATCTGATCTTCATCGCATCGTATACTCATCTACCTGCATCCTCTATCACCTGCATATCAATCTCGGACCCACCGAATAAACTATTCATACTCCACCCGGTCTACAACACATACAACCTCGAGAAAATAACCAACATGTCAACTACAATCACAACAACCCAAACAGAGACAATCACAGCAACAGACCCAAACTACATCCCCCGCGGCCCAACAACCGCATCAATAGTCTTCTACTCGCCCCCAGCCGACAACGCCGCACCCTTCAACTACGTCCACGAACCCCCAGCAGGCCTCCCCCAACGAAACTACACCGAAAACAAACAATCCGTCTCTCTAAACGACATCCGAAACTCTGAAAAGAACTACAACCTAGACAAAGACTCCTTCGCCGCCCTCCAAAACATCCCCACAAAAACAACCTACAAAACCTTCGATTCCGACGAAGAAGTACTCAAAACCTACTACCCCGAAGTGGAATCCCTACTACTGAATAATGTTCCAAATGCCCACAAAATAGTCCTATTCGACCATACAATCCGTCGTGCAAACCCCTCCGCACCACGGCAACCAGTAACCCGCGCCCACGTCGATCAAACAGCCAAAGCAGCAGCAGATCGTGTCAGATTACATATACCCGATCCCGACGAAGCAGAAAAGCTTCTACAGGGACGGTATCGTATTATAAATGTGTGGAAGCCATTAAGTTCTACGGATGAACCGGTTCAATCGTCGCCGTTAGCGTTTGCCTCGGCGGAGAGTGTTGATGAG
Organism: Talaromyces sp. PF30-5; assembly: GCA_023626375.1. Lineage (NCBI taxonomy): Eukaryota > Fungi > Ascomycota > Eurotiomycetes > Eurotiales > Trichocomaceae > Talaromyces > Talaromyces sp. PF30-5. The sequence goes on along the minus strand of JAMAGU010000008.1, from coordinate 891,293 downwards.
GATGATCTTGTACCTGTTCAGCATCGGTATCCGGATCGGGCTGGGGAGACTATGGGGGTGAAGTATAATGAGAGCCAGAACTGGTTGTATTGGTCAGGTATGACGGGGGATGAGAGGTTGTTGCTTAAGTGTTCGGATTCGAAGGGGTTGGCAGATGGGAGTGTTGCGCAGTGGGTGCCGCATACTGCTTTTTGGGATGAGAGGACGCCTGTTGGGGCGAGGGGAAGGGAGAGTATTGAGGTTAGAGCTTTGGTCTTTGGATAATGATTTGGAGGTTCTTTTGGAGGATGGTTTGATTGAGTTAATGTGTTTTTGTGGTTGGGATTAAATTGATATGTATGGATGTCGATTTGGACCTTTTGCATAGTTTAAGACTGGTAGCATTTAATGAACGATGACGACTTTAATTTAAGAGATGAGAATGATCAGATCTTTAGTCTAACTTGAAATTGTATCATCTACCACTTCAGCATGTTCCAATATCTAGACTTAGAACTTGAGGCATCATGATGACAATGGCGGGAATAATCACCGAATTTGCCATCACACCAAAGACAATGTATTCAAATGTTTTCTCTCAATTGAATATGAAGAGAACAACAACAAGGCCATTTGAATGCACTCATGCTCAAACATATAGCCCCAGCCCAGTTCAAGTTTTACAGTCGATCCCTCGCGGGACTAGCCGCTCCATTCTACTATTACCGCTCAACAACCATCCTTATCTCAAAGACTTGTCATCGCCAATTCACAAACACACCCATCTCCCAAACCCGAGTCCTCCAAGCAATAAAAACTGAACACGCCGACCTAAACACCCACAGCCACAAGATTCTCACAGGCATCGACCCCGACGAACAAACCCGCTACCAAAACCAATTCACCTGGGAACTAGCCCGCCACATAATAGGCGAAGAACTAGTCGTCTACCCCGCCATAGTAGAACATGTATCAGGCGGCGAAGAAATATCCAACGAAAACCGCGTCGAGCACCAAGAACTCAAAGAACAATTGAAGATGTTCCAGGGTCTCCGGGCTACGGATCCTCGATTCGCACCGACGCTTGAGGGTCTCATTCATGATTTGAGGCAGCATATGAAACATGAGGAGGAACAAGATTTTGTTCAGTTGGAGGAGTCGCTGGCTGAGTGGCAGAGTGAGGCTTTGACGATTTCTTTGGATCGGACTAGAATGTTTTTGCCTTCTAGATCACATCCTTTGGCGCCTAGTTCGCCCCCTTTTGAGACTGCCGTGGGACTTTTGACGGCGCCTGTTGATTTGCTTGCTGATTTGTTTCGGAAGTGGCCGAGGACTGATGGGAAAAGTGGATTTAGATGATTGTAAAATTATGGACTGGTGAATGAAAATGAATTCAAAGTAGGGAGATTTGATGTATACTAGTACATGAATTGAGATTCCTTCATTGCGAAAAGAAGAAAAGTTCTAGCAGAACGAATGACAATAGATCCAAGAATATCATAACATAATTCGATATGGCAGTGCGGCTGAAAGTAGTGTTGCTGGAGGAATTCAAGATAAACACTCGAGTAGTCTTGCTACTAGTAATTGATGTTGCTTGACAGAACCGTATAGATGGGAATTGAGAGACCACCTAGTAGGTAGTTAGTAACATGCTAATTATATGTCACCCTGGCATCTTTAGACGATTGAGTTTTCATACCTCAATCGAAGGAATCCCTTGCAAGAGGCGCGGTATCAATGTCCCTCGGCGACACATGATGAAGCAACTCTTTTGCAGATCCAGCAGCGGCAGCAGCAGCATATTCACGCCACTGACCATTTTGGTGGGAATCAGCGTAATCATGAATGCCACGAATAACAATACAAGGAAAGCGTCCTATCAACCCTGACGCCTCCTTCTCTGAGCATATAGCCTTATGCTTACCATTCAGCCCGTCTCTGGGGGGCGCCTGGTCGATACCAGAGTCACGAGACACGATTGTCCCGTAATGAATGACGGGCTTGCGATCAGTGCTCGCATTTGGGCGGCAATACCCAGACCGGCGCATATGAGGGAATCTCTGGAACATGTCTTCAATGTACTCTGAGATGAAATTTTCGCGCGTCATATGTTTTGCCTCAAGCTGAGCAATTGCAGTTCCGAGTGCCCGCGGCGGACGACTCGAGATTGGATAACTCTGGAAAGACCCATCTGCATTGCGTTTTCCAGATTTGTAAGTAATGACTCCTCCAGTCATTCTGTCACTGCCAATAACTACATCTCCCAGTCGAACGTCATCTTGATCGTTCGGTATTCCCGAGCCAGTCCCAACTAGAAGACCAATGCGGATTCTGGGAAATTTGGACAGCATGTCTCGTGCGGCCTGCGCGGCAGCTACAGAACCGGTTTGATCTCTAGTCATGCATGTGATGGCTACTTTGAAATGACCAATGCGTCCCAGGATATAGGCGTTGTGGTCAGGATTGGCGGGTAGAGTCTGTAGTACCCCGTGTTCCTCTTCTAGCATGCCTCTGGCAGCTGTCATCTCGATGGGAAGGGCACAGATCCATCCCACTGTGTATTCCTCGTTGGCATAAGGAGATGTTTGGAAAACAGTCATGGCTAATATGATTTGGTTCCGTTTGTTCAGATAGTCGAAATCAGCACAATCCTTAGTGCTTAGTTTGAGTATGTCTTTGTAGTCTAATCGTGCAATCGTCAATTCAAGTATTCTTCTTGAAAAAGAATCTTTCATAAGAGATGACTTTACCTCCAGACCGAGTTGTCAATTGATTGAAGATGGGAGAGACAAAAAAAAAACACAAGAATGTACATGGAGAGACCCGAAACCCAGCCTCTCTTATAGAAGCCGTGAATTAGTAGAATGGATCTTTGGCGGTTAATCAAAGGGTATGAGTGACTACAAGATGAACTAGGAGATCGTCCTCGCTAGAATGTATGGGCCAACCATATGTAGTATTCTGACTTAGTGGGTAGAAGGTGCATATGCACGCGCGTATTGAGGCTAGCGTGAGCGGCAAAGGTATGGTGATATTGACGGATGAAAACATTGTTAAATGAGAATTTGGGAATGGAGATACAAATCTCGAAGGCGTAGATAGTTGGCAAGAACAGTATATTCTACTAGTATGTGCCAGTGGGGTTATATGTGCATAATGGAACTATAATACCATTAATATGGGCTCTAACTTGTCTATAGACAGGGATGCTCATAACACAGTGTGGAGTCTCGGGGTACATACTACTCGGGCGCGTATGAGACCTCAGGCTCAACACCCTCATGACCATCTTAATAAGTCCCAGTTAAAAATAGTTCTCTCGAGTTACATTCACCATTTTCAGACATCCCACTAATTGATAAGCAATCGACCCCTTTCTCGCATCTCAGAAGTTTCATCTTGCTTTCTTGTGGTTTCACATGCAACGGCCCCATTCGCCTGTACTTATTCACCGTTGATTGGTCATCGGCGTTAGCCCCCAACTTGACCCACTTTTATCGGCGATAAATGAAGATGGATGAAAACGGAGATAGAAACACTCATATGATTGGAGGTGCGGCTCTGTTCATTGGGTCTAATACGTGGTAGATGTCATAGGACCTATAGTAAACTATCGGATAAGTCCATCGCCATGTCATAACGCCGACAACATTGGGTTATTTAGATCTGTCCAACTTCTCGTGTTGAAAACAATCAAGATCTTTCCCAAGTAAATTTGATCATCAGCCGTTATCGAATCCAATTCAAAATGCTTTCCCATGGACAGTACACTACTGAAAATGTCAAGTATCCTTCTCATGGAGAAACTATCAGTGGAGTCCTCTTTCGTCCCACAAATATCACCAAACCACCTGGTATTGTCATTACCGGTCCATACTCTTTTGTGAAAGAGCAAGCACCATTGCAATATGCAACCCGTCTCGCAGATGAAGGTTACGCAGCTTTAATCTTCGATCCGCGAACCGTCGGTGAAAGTACTGGGGAGCCCCGACGACAGGAAAATCCAAAAATGAAAAACGAGGATATGGTCGCAGGTCTTGACTACCTTTCGACACGCGGCGATGTCAACCCATCTAAACTTTTCCTGGTCGGAATCTGCCAAGGTGGACCCGAATCTTTGGATGTGGCATCCTATGATGATCGGGTTGCCGGTGTAGCCTCCGTCTCGGGATACTATCGAGACCATGAGACCGACATTTATATGATTTGCGCGGGTTGTGTCGCATGGACACCTGGTGCGGATATCTCAGCAATGAAAATGCCTACACCCGAGCAGGGAGAAGCCCTGTACAAAGCTCGAATTGAAAGAGCTAAGAAGGCTCGTGAGTTATATGAAAAGACCGGAGAGGTGCTGTATCAGCCGTTGGTTGATCCAAAGCCCGCAGACCCTGATACTGGGTCATTGGCTGGTCTTCCTGGGCCTGTCGTGTGGTCTTGGTATGGACCGTGGACTCTGAAAGGATTTGAAAACCGATATGCGGTGATGAGCGATTTGGAACACTTCGACTATACGACTGTTCCAGGGGTGGCAAAGTTGAACAAGCCGGCGCTCCTGATTCATGGAGACAACTGTATGAATGCGGCGGCTGCGAAGCGCCACTATGAGTCCATTCCCACAACTCAGAAAAAGTTGATTTGGAAGGATGAAGTTTCTCACTTCCAGCACTATGACCAGCCGGATTGTGTTGATCGCAATGTTGGGGATATCGCGGCCTGGTTTGCCGAGATCAAGTAAAATGTTATAAAGAACATGTTCAATTCAATTATTAAGCTCGTTCATGAAATTCCAAAAGCTAGAATCTGAGAAAACACCTTCGAAATTCAAATCATTCGTCACATCCAGAGTAAACAGGTCCAGGGAAAACTCATCCGATGTATTTGCGAATGGCATTTGTGTACTTGAAATGTGATCAAAGAATAGGTCATGCGTTGGGCGTGGAGGTAGAAGGGCGTCAAACGAAATCTCCGAAGGCGCTCCATTAGATGGATCTATGTCGCTGTCGGAAGGAGCCCAGATCGAGTTGCTGAGAGCTGCTGTAGTATCTTCGGTGGTCTCAGAGATCCCCATCTGGCGTTGCAAGTGATGGTATAAGTTGAAGACAACACCATGTGCTGACCTTGCCATGGGATTGGATTGACCGATAATGCCCAGCCTTTGTACCCCTCTTTCAATAACACCGATACATTCTGTCCGTAGTTCAGGATCGAAGTTCGGAAATATGAGGCATACTGCTGCAATAAGGACGATGGCATCAAACGAGGCATAGACAGGATTAAACACCATATGTTGGTGCGGCTGTGACTGTTGAAATAATCGTTCCTGCGCACGAAGAATGGATATTCCTGATTTGAGGGCTTCAGTGCGGCTATTGGAAACCGAGAAAATAAATGGTCGATGGAGTGTGAGAAGAACGAGATGAATCAGAGAAGTCAGCACTTCTCGAGCAACGGGCAGCCATTGGCACCCGTGTAGCTGATCAAACTTTGTTTCCGGATTTTCCAGACGGCACCAAGATGGCAAGTTTTCTAAATTTTTCTTAATTGCGGCGTGAATGTGCTCGACTCGGGCGTAGTCCTGTTTGTAAGCTTCGCTATTTTCCATTTGATGGATGTCTTTAAAATATCGATAGGCCACATTATAGCCTGCGAGTATGACGTCAAATGGCCGAGGGAGATCATCTTCGGTGTGCCAATGTGAGAATAAGTTATCTCGACTCTCGTTGTCTTCTATGGTGGCTGCGAAACGATCGATCTGGAAATCGGTGACAATCGGTCGGCCGAGAACGACGGCCATGTGGATGTCCCAAATATGCAAGACAATCCAAATTTTGTGGCCAACTAGACTGATGCTTTGTCTTCTTCCGTCTCTATTCGTGTGGGCGGTAAATTCACTGGAGGGGACTTTTCCAGTATGTAGGCCAATTTCTTGTGCATCACGAATGGTCGTCCCAAGTGCATGCCAGGCCTCAATGACTTTGCCACTGCTTTTCAAGAACGAGGCTCGGAGCAAGCCTGCTTGTATTACAGCGATTGTGATATGATTTTTCCCCAGAAGTGTGAGTAACTCAGCACCAATGTCGCTATATTCTGTTCCGAGATCTTGAAAGCTCATCTCAGGAATTGTCATGAGGGAAGCTATAGTTTCATCGTCAGGCGTGTGGAAGAGAAGCGCTTGGGCCAAAACTTGAAACAGTAATGCTGGAAACATCAAGGACTCGATTGACAGTCTTCCAAAGCTTTCTTGAAGGTCAGAGTAGGATATCTTTCCCCAGGCAGCTAAGTGCTCCGTGAATGACGCTTCGTCGATCAAGTCATATTGCCAGTTAATCTCAGAGAAGAATGTCTGCACCAAGATGTCGATGCAAGTACGGGAAGGCAGCTGGCGAACCAGTTCTTTATACTTACGATTTGCATCGCTTCGTAATGGCTGTTGATTTATGCTAGGCGAGCTCAAGAGGTTAACTTTCGGTCCACCGTACAGGATTGTAGCCCGTAATAAGCTCCCAGAATTGTGATTGCCGTGGCTAGAGTATCCAAAATCTCGGATTTGGTCCTGTAGCTCGCTCACCAAGCCAGAGCCTGATTGGGCAGGTGGAAGCATAGGCGCCTTGTTGGTGCTAACGCTAGTTTCCGAAGGCGAAAGACCGCTTTCGCTTTCACCTGATCTGCTTCGCGTGACTTGGTGTCCCTTTGATTCGATTTCATAATGGCAAAGGCTCTGCCATCACTCATTAGACCTTGAATGATATTGCATTCAGAAATGGAAATACCTGCGTGCCTCGCTTGATGCAGTTGCAACATGGGTCTTTCCGGTCACACTTTTGAATGGTTAGTCGTTTTTTATTCTGCTATCTTCCATGGGTTCGTACTTTTTGCTTGCGGCGATGGCACTCGGTACAGGAGATGACAGTTCGCTTTCTTTTTTGAGGCTTCCGCTGGCCATTAGCAGAGCTTGCCATTGACTGGAACAGGGCGGGTGCCATATTTCCGATGTTCAAGTATGGTGCTGAGAAGGTCCCGAAGTCGATGTCAAAGTGGGGGAACTACGGAGGCCGATAGCGTCATCCGTGGCCACATGATATGCAGATTATGCAGGAAAGAAAAACACTCACAGCTATCGGGAGGTCTACCTGTCATTCCGCGTTCGCAATGAGATATTAACTGTTTGGGATAAGAGAAGAGATTCAAACTTTCAAATAAGAGCCGTGCAGTAGTCAAGGAAAATAAGAAGTAGCCATTCCCATGCAGGGCCGCGGGAATCTATCAACGCCAAGAATCCCAGCTAATAACAGCTTTGTTCAATGACATACGCTCGAGTTTCATGATGAAAGGGGGACTTAGGGTTATGTTTGAACTCTCTGGCTTCTGCACGTTTATTCTGAATACTTTATATCGCATATATTTATGAATACTACATGATGTCGTGGTGTGCATGGACTTGGGAGCTGTCTAACTGAAAAGACAGTTGTAAGTCTTCTACCAATTACTCGGGAGTAGTATGTCTTTTTTTACTACTACCTAGTAGACAGTATCGCTCACCTTCTTACTTAAAACCGGAAGTCTGCTATAAAGCCGGTATCATATTCATCAAGACTGAAGGGATGTTGAAGCTCAAATACTTCGAGTACTACTATCCCCACACGTAAATCCGATCACTATGTTGCAGCTGTGTGGCGTAAAAGCGAAGCAAATGTGCATTGCATTCTACTACTCCTAGGCCACACACCACAGAGACCTTTCATGTCCAAAACTAAAACAATCGACACCGTACTTCGGCACTTAAAACATCCGCTCCCATCCTCTCTCTGTTTCACTGCACTTAATTGGCATCGTTCTTGTCTTTCAAACCTTCACCTTCCACCTTCCACCCACCCACCTTCCATCCTCCTCTGCTCTACATTCTTTAACTAGCATCAATTCAATAAGCATGAAGTACCTACCACTGGAGCTGATCTATTTGATCCTATCTTATCTGCCAGCAGGCTCTCTGAGCGCGTACGCGAGCGTCTCAAAGTATGCGCAAATGATCATCGAAAATATGACGTTTGCCTCACTTCAGTTAACTCAGGAACAATTGCCGATGCTCCAGCGGGTACTCAACTTCCATCCTGGGTCTTCTGCAAATTTGAGAAGACGTAATCTGAGAAGGTGTGCATCGATCAAAAACATATTATTCGAAACCATACTCCCAGATCCCGTCAGGCTCGCGATGAGTTGGTATGTCTATCAGAAGGAGATAGAGGAGAACGAATATTGCTTTGCTCGTTCAATATCAAACCTCATGAAAACTTTCAATTGCTGGCCAGAAGGTGATGAGTACCAAGTAAAGCTGCAACTTGGATTCCGATTTCGCAGCGACATATCCCGAGAGAGGCACCACTACCGCTGGAGTACAGCCCACCCCCCTGAACACTGGCTTTTCACAGGCTCTTCTCTCAAAATCCGCCAGGAACAACACAACCTTCTGTCAACTACACAGGTGGTAAAAGAATTGACTTTCTTGACCAACTATTGCAGGAAGGCTAATTCAAAAAGCCAAGCAATGGTCGTATCTCGTTTCCAACAGCTCCAAACCCTCGTGATGTCAGTTGATAACAGCAAAAGTCCAAACAAAGACAATCGGAAGACTAGGCGCCAAGGTAGGTATTCTTTCTTATCTATTCCGTTTGAAATTTGCTGAATGATTGATAGAACTCGCTCTGGGCATTCACCATTGGCCCAAATCGCTCCGATCCCTCACGCTGTTCAACGCAAAGTCTGGGAGGGACTACAGATCAACTCCACCGGTTCGAGGTCACGGGCTAGGGAAGGACTGGCTAAGTACAGCCCTTAACCGCCTAAGCCAGCAACTAGAGTACATCCGTCTTGGCCCCATCGCTATAGGGCCGGAGGTCTTCTGGCCATCCAACCCCCCATCGCGGCCTCACTGGCCCAGGTTAAAACGGTTTGAATTGATTTACGAGGCCCAAGGAGAGCCTGACCGATCTAAAGGGGAGGAATGGGATCCAATTGCTCCAGCCTTTCCGGCCTACCTATTTGACCATGTCCGACGACCAGACCTGCCTGATTCAATTAATTCCGACAGTGCCTATGTCAGTTCATCAGAAGAGGATGAAGATGATCTTGCCGAAACACCGAGACATGATACCTTGCCAATTCTCAACGACATTTACATCGCTGCTGGAAAAGGAGCGGCTCACATGCCTCAGCTCACTTTCATGAAAATTCAAGCTTTCATTGGAGTGGATCCATCGATTCGCAACGGGCCAGTACATGAGTTCCGATACGATCGCTCAACTTTTACAGCGGCATGGGTGAGTACATCGGAATTCCACATCACGGACGAAATCTACGATGCCTGGAAAATGGTTGCAAAAAGCCATGGCCTTAGCCAAAAGATTTTCACCAGGGTGAGTCTCTCCTAGCTACTTACAACCTTCCAAAGTTACTTTTGCTGATTATGGATTATTCTTTGACACGCAGAATGTGGGGTTTGATCCCAAGAATGTCGAATATGATGAAAGTATGGCCTTTGATAAGGTAGGAAAGGGTTACTTCTTCTGGGATTGAGCATATCCCCGGTTATGCGCCCATTTGATTTTTTAGTTTTCTTTTATTTTTCTTTTATTTTTCTTTTACTTTTATTCTTATTCTTATTCTTACTTTTATTGTTATTCTTTTATTTTTATTTTTTAATTTTAATTTTATTTTACTCTCGGTTGATTATGTTACTTAGGATCTTTAAGCTAGGAAGCTAAATCAAAAGTATTGAATATTGAATATCTAAAATACAAGCCACCTGAATACAGTCTGGATTGAGACATTAAACTTGGCAAGCCACCTGGGATCCCGATGTCGCTAGACTAGGACTATGACTGATGTATCCATGTAGATGAAAGCGCCGCACTTTTGGTATGCCACTATTATCATGCCCACTCACCGTCACGGCTATTTTCTTCTCCTGTATTTGGTCTTCCACGGATCGACGTCGTTTCCACGCTTTGCGAAACTGGTTTCGCTCATCCTCCTGTTGTCGCATGCGCATAAGAATGAACCCTTCGTGGGCGTCTTTTTCTTCGTTGAGCTCTTCAATCTAACCATCAAACAGGAAGTATTAGAATAATGTCTTTCATTTGAAGAACGCAAACCATAAAATGGAGACAATGAAAAAGAAATTCTGACGCCATTCCAACTAGATGTAACCCATTCTATCAAGCCAACAAGATCCCAAGGAAAGAAAAACACATACATAAGACAGCCACAACTCCTGCTCCGAACTCCAAGCTTTTTGACACCGTGCCAACTGTTTCTCCGCCATAAGAAGCTCCTTCTCCTGCTCAGTTGTCCAGCGACATCGGCTGCGCACGATATTGGCCCAGCTGACCTCACGAGCAAATCGAGACCCCCCGGACCGGGACCGAGACAAGGACAAACCCCGCTGTTCCTTGCGCGGACGATCAAATTCGGAAACAGGTTCCGGGTGCGTCTCGGAGTATTCGCTGGGCGAGTATTCGGGCTCGACGGGGACGAAGATTGTTTGGTCTGGGCTTTGCTTCACCGCTATATGCAGGGCGTCGGTGACGCCACGGTGCAGGGGCGAATGAGGTAGTATTTCGGCAAATGGGAGCTTTTCGGGGTCATGGTAGAGTTCTGAATCATGATCTGATGAGTCGAATACTAGATCCTCTTTTTCTTTTCCTTTGCTGGATGCTGATGGTCTGCGTTTCCAGGAAAGGGGAAACGGAAGGGCACGTTGAACAAGTGTAAAGACCGACATTGAAGCGAGTAGGAAACTATGACTGCATAAATAATGATTTTGGATGGGTCCTATTTCACAAAAAGAAAGGAAAGAAGGGAGTAGAATAGAACTGACGATCCTGGGATAATTTCATTTGGCAGAAGAAGATTCTCTGCTTTGAATCGACAGGCGTCTCTTCTTATATCGATGCCAGAGGCCTTAGCAGATCTTTCCCTCCCCTCTTCCCCTCAATCACAAAGGGTATTCATAGTTGTACCTTGGTTTCTCCATAGGCTGGGAGTCTACAGGCGAAAACGAACGTGCAGGGTGTACTTGCACGAAAGTGGAGACAAATAGAAGATACGAGCCCAATAGACATGTCTATAGCAAATGCTATGCCACACGGACCCATACACGAGCCTACACACGGCCCCGGCTCTTCCCCCTGATGGGCCTAGCCTGAATTATACCTGCATTCTTGGTCGCGAACTCAACTCGGATAAAGTGCAAGTGTAGCCTTCTTGTACCTCGCAGACACGCAAGCAGTTGTACATCGATGTTTGTCGGAGAGGCAAGTCCCAAGGACTCGTCACGATAGAAATAAAATGCCTTGCTATAATCCTTTATCTAGAGACTGGGGTAAGTGGTTCTAGCTGTGACGATGTCATGTTTCTTATCTCACATGCGGCGTATGCACTCGTTTTGGTTTGATCTATCGCTCGGAGAAACAGGGAATGCTGGGTTAGCTTATTTTGAGCTGCTGATTGGGTGAACTCGTCTGGTAGGTATGCATTGATAGCATCTAGGATTTGTATTTTAATAACCAAATAGACGAGCGGTATGTTGTAAGGAAGCCCAAAGTTCGCCTCCCAATATTATGCGGGTAAATTGTAGTGTGTGGTTAACATGATCGATCACGAGTCGATCTACTTGATTATTGGACTCGCCACGTCCCTAGGGTCTAGATCATGTAGCTCATGTAGTCTATGCAACCTATTGCTTCAAAATACACACGGAAGATGTCGGGGATAGATACTGATGTATGAAGATCCGAAGATCCCATGTCATAATTTCAACATTAAAAAGTAATATCAAACAATCGCTCGAATTCATAATGACCAAGCTACTCCCATATAAACACCAATCCAGTAACCATGAGGGAATCATAAAGGAGAATTTCACAGCCGCATTGAAAAGCAAGCCGGCATCGCCAAGGGTTCAATAGTTGTACGCCAACAGAAAACGGGAAAAAAAAAAAAAAAAAAAAAAGGCAAATAAGAGCAAGGTATTTTGGTCAGTTAATTGACATCATCCATGTTCATCGCCAAGTATCGACCGAAGTCCCTCGGACCGTCTTGGCCTTCCGCTCCTCTCGGATTTGTTCACCAATGATAACACTGATTAGTCTTCGATGCAGATCAGCTTCAGTCCAATCGACTTGGCCACTGCCGCCGTACTCGATGTCCGCATGAGAAAGTTCATGTACAAAACGATCAATAACAGCAAACTGCACTTCCGTTATAGGTACCCCGTGATGCCCATCTGAGGTCCATATCCAGTCGCCGATGATCTCAGCACGACCGGGCGCATCGAAGTATCGGAGGCGATCTGGATGTCGCTTTGCCATTCGGTAGATGCGCCGAAGGACTGCATAATGGGCATCGGAGAAGTAGCCAAACACTGCGAGAGGTCTCGGTCTATTCAGCTTATCACGGTTATCATCGACCGAGTCCGAAGAACCATGAGCTATAGCCTCGTCAGGCTCTTCTTGCTCGGCGAATTGACCATCTTCCTTTTCGATGAAGGGCATGTGATCATTCTCCTCGACTGACGGGGAGGCTGCCGATTCGTCCTTTCGTCCCGAAGAGGATCCTGTTGATGCGCTGGAAGGAACCTCGTTTCCAGAATCTTCCCGGATGTATTGTGCCGGTTCAATAGTATTCAAAGGTTCATCTTGGTCACTTTGGTAGTCTTCCTGTTCCTCCTCTGAATCGTCGCTCGAGCTGTCATATTGAGACTTGTTGGGGGCCTTCAGCCACCGGGGGGTAAGGCTCGTAATGCGCTTGAACCAAGACGACGGTTCGGCCTCCACATCCGCTTGGCGTGAATGAGCCGGAGTAGCTACAGAACCCTCATTGAATGAGCGGGTTGGTTGAAAATCAGAGAAGTTGCTATTGCGACGAAAGGCGTCGGGTACGGTCTCTGGTTCAGGGATTTGACGCGCTATGGGTGATTCATTCTCAGCGTCTGAAGCTGGTTGCGGGCTCAGAGAGATAGGCTGCAAGCGAACTCGTTTCTCTGACTTGTGTGAAGATGCTGATTTCATCGCAGATCGAGGAAGGGAGGAAAGGGGAGCGCCATAACGACGGCTCAGGATACTCTTCGGCGTACTTGTTCCATTATAGTAGCGGGCGCGATTGGGCGTATCTTCTTCTCCCAAGATAGCAGACAGATCAACTTCTTGGTCGCGGAGTTTGCGGATATGTGTTTGATCAACATGCCGAGTATCGTCATGTTCCATGGTCACGTATGCCGGGGATGAGCTCAAGTTGTTTTGATGCGTAGAAGAACTGGCAATTCTCCTCCAAGGGCTGGCGCTTTCTTGGATCGAGGGTGGTCTATGATCATCTGAGTGATGCGAGTGGTAACTTTGATCTCGCGCTTCTTGCTGCCAGATGTCATCAAAGCCTTCCTCGACTTCTTCGTCATTCTCAAGCGTGGCTTGCTCCGCATCTCTTCTTGGGCGATCAGTCTTATATAATTCGCTTTCAGGCTCGCGGACCGGATTAGATCGAAGGTTTTCCTCTTGTTGCCAAATGTCAACGGATTCGTTATCGTCATCGAATTTCTCGTCATCATATTTCTCTCCTTGGCTTAAAGGAGGAAAAGGTTCTGATGCAGGTTGTGACATGTATTTATGGGAGTTTTCATCGGCAGGTTCTTCTTCAAATGGCTCCTCCTCGTCAAAGTCTTCCTCTTCTCGAAGTTCTTCAACAATAGGCTCCGCATGTGGCCGAGAGATCTCGTCAGGTGCATTATCGTAATCGTTGTCATTCTGGGGTGAAATGTCATCGCTTTCGATGCTGATGACTCTTTCGGCGTTTCTAGGATCTGCCGCATGTCGACTAACAATTTCTCGTTCTGCTTGCCATTCAGATTCCCTAGCTCGTCTGAAATCAGCTGGGCCATATTGAAATGGACTTCTCTCCACGAGAGGCGGTGATCGAAGCAGCGCGGGCTCATCGTTCTCTTCCTCCTCCGAGTCCTCCTCTTCTTCATCTTCAATTTCCACCATTTCCATTTCTTCCAGGTCCATGTCCTGTGCCTCTTCCCCGACCTCCTGTTCTTCAACCTGATCACCATGGTTATCACCCTCGTCCTGATGATCGTCAATTTCCTCGATAGCGTATAGCTCAGATTGATAGTCACGGGATTTTCCAGGTGACGAAGTTTGCGAGATATCAGGATATGACACCGCGCCGGTCGAATCTTGTGGTCGCGCATCAGAAGTGTGCAGTTGGGGATACAATGGGCTTCTAGATGCAGGCGAAGGCACTTGTGCCACGGGACTCGGCCTTGCTGAGCTGTGAGAGTCGCTTCGGAGGTCATTGATGCCAGGAAGCTTACGCTTCAAACGCTCTCCAATGCGGCCATCTTCCCGGTCTCGCAATATCTTCGCAGCATTGTCTGTAGCGTTTCTGGTACCGGAACCCAGCCCATATTGTTTTGCTGAGGGGAGCGTATCCAAGGAAACCATCGTAAATCCCTCACTCTCCATTATGGAATCGAATTCTTCATGATCATCAGTTAGGTCAGGTCTCGCATCGGATGTAGGCTGTTCGTTTTCAGCTTCTTGTAATTCCTCTAGTTGATTTTCCTGAGTCCTGTCTTCTTCGCCCACCGAGGATGTTGGCGTAGGCGACGGGTATGTATGTGGCGATGAAGTATTTCCAGCGAGGCGTGAGGACCTAGCAGATGAGGCCAGTCTTTCTCGATTTGGCGACGGCATTTTAGAAGGAGTGGAATGTATGTTTCCGTCATTATCTTGGAAATGATGTTCTGTATCTCCGATGATAGGAGTGTCGTAGGAAGCTCTCCCGTACTCGTGGCCCGCTGTATCATTCCATGGCTCTCGTTGCATTGAAGGCGGCATACGAAGGTTCGCAATTGGTAAATCATCGGCGTTTAAAGAGTCATCCAAAGAGTCACTGTCCAAGCCCCGAGTTGCTGCCATATTTATCGGGCTCCATTGTTCTCGTGAATCAACTGCCACGTCCGCGGTGAGATCCATTGGACTTGCATGCGCCTCGGATCGAGCTTGTGAAGAGGGCGCATCGGAGCCAACCAGTAATTCTTGTTGCTTCGGTTTCGGTGTACCCTTTCGCGGTCGGCCCGGTTTCCTTTTCTGCGCGCTTTCTTCATTTGGCCCAGGGGTGTGTCCAACGCTTCCTGGCCACGGCGATCCGTTCTGCGGGAGGGCATTTGACTTTGACGGTCGTCCTCTTCGTCTTGCGGGTGTTCTCTCCATCAAGGGGCTTCGCTCGTCCTTCAACGGCACCATCGTAGTCGTCACGGCCGATGGCCGTCTTCGTTTGGACGAAGGGCTGGTCTGGCCTTGGTTCTCCTCATCCTGTGTTGCCTCCAGTGTCACGCGTATCCGCCACGGGCTCACATTTCCATCTTGCTGAAGAATCTTTTCCGGGGAGAGCGACCTTTGGCGACCAGTCAGCTTCGTTGATGGAGAGCCAGGGAGTAAGACATCGTCGAAGCGGATGGAGTGCGCGCTTTTCGCAGGGCTTAGGCTCGCGCGTGATCGTTTCGCCGGCGTTTGTTGACGTTTTGCGACGGCAGGAGACATCCAGCTTTGTCGGCCTGTAAACGATTTTACAGGAGACGAGATCAAGTAGTCAGCATCGCCTGGGGGGCCAAGAATATCGGGGGAGGAGCTTTGGCTGCGAGACGTGATTGACATGGCGGGAGGACTTAATGCGATGGAATCTCCGCACGCGTGCCGCTAGGGGGCGTGGAGAGTCGCACCCCGTGGAATGCTGAGTGGTAAAAATTTCAATGACCTCAATAAACAATCACTCTGTACAAAAGGAACAGATGAACAATAGATCACCAAATCAAAATCGCGGGGCAATGTATAAACAAAACTCCCAAAGCGGCACGAGTCGGTCACTGCGACCGTTAGATTAGGTAAGCATGGAAGTATAAGTAAACAACTGGGCACTTGGACAATCTGTCTTGCGTTGATGTCTCGGGCAATTTCCTCGATTTTGATCACATAGTGTGCTAGAGCTCTAGGTTTAAGGTTGCATTTATGTCTGCTTAGCATCGTGTCTTCTGCGCATGTAGGTAATAATTGCTTACAGGTCCGCTTCCACTTTATCAACTGAGGGGATGCGATCCAGCTTAACTCCACAAAATTGAGACACTTTATGTACACAATCGCAAACCATCTGAACATCTTCCTTGGCGACTCCAAGTCTTCTTGTACCCCTAATGTGCCAGTATGTTTCTCTAGGCAGATTTTGACCCATGACTGCAGGAAGAACAACCATCTCAGTGTCTATATCATCAAGGACCTGCCGGTCCGACAGGTGTAGCCCATAAGCAATCTCACCAACCCAGAACTGCCAATCGCGATGCTTTTGGAACAGATTGAACAAATCCTTGGTATTATGGGCGTAGATTTTATTGAGCCATTCCATCCCACGTGCCCGATTCTCACTATCACATTGCCATCCTTCGCGAGTAAAAGACTCATATATTTCCTCCAAGGGCTCTACCCGGCTGATAGAGATGAGAGCTTCTGTCGGTTTTGGAAGACCTAAGAGTGCAATATTTTTGAATAAAGCTTCCCGCATTCGTTTAATAAGACTTTGGCGTGCAGTGACGGTCGAGTAGGCGGCCCTACTAGTCAAGTATACGTAGAGTTGATCTGCCAAGTGGGGATCCGGGGTTGTGGTCAAGGCGCTGAGTGCTGTGAGGTACCATTTGTCACTATCAATATTTGATGCTTCGAATTGAGCCTCAATATCCTTGAAAATATCATCACATTGTGGCTGAACCGTTGGATCAACTTCACACTCCGTCATTCTTCTGATTTGAGGTTCATGTACGGTCTGTATACATTCACGATACGACCATGTCAATAGTCGTTTCTGTTAAGTGGACAGGTATGCCGAAGGGAGCAAAAAAAGCCATTTGGTTAAGACCTAACGGATTGTGGAAAGCTGTATATTGTACTTTTGTTGCGCTTCCCTCCAGTGACGCACGATTGCGTCTATTTGGCAGCGATGTGGCAAGACACGGATTTGAGGTCCTATACCTCGACATGGATTGGTATGCACTGTGGCCATTCTTTAGTAGAACTGCTGGACGGAATATCTATCGAGCTTTAGTGCTCAATCGTTATTAACCCCAGTGAGTCGTTTTCCATTCCATAGCTCTGAGGCCGTGTGGAATGAACTTAGTGGCGGCTATACTATCCGCCCATTGGCAATGCAACTACTCTGCCATCACCGACTTAATTTCAAATTCCATCCTTTTCAAGATGATTAAAAACTTTCAAGTTAATATTTCTAATTCAAGTAAACACTACACTGCAGCTCCATTTACTGCTTTTAGAGGTTATTACTACAGTGGTAACATTTGAAGCGTGCTTACTATTGAGGTAGTATATCTCTGCTTGCATGAAATCTTGCATGAGCGAGCTACCTGTCAAATTTAATCTCGTCATGGAGGCTCGGCTAAATTCAGATTACTTCGACTTCTCAAGCCACTGTACTCTTTCAAAACGTATGATTCGGGTCTGAGGCAGGGAAGATTCCTTGGTCGTGGCCCCCAACCACCGGAAGACTTGAAATGGATATACTCCGGAATTAAGTACGAGATTAATAGAATCAGACTTTGGGGGATGGGGAGATTACATCACACACCTATCATGTGCATGGATTCATTCCACGCTAAATACCTTCCAAGTCACTAAAGCCCCGCTAAATTAACAAGCAACAAAGCCTCCTGGCGCAGCAAAACCCCCAATTCCTCCAATGCGCATCCCCAGCGATGCTGAGTCAGCGATCGACATAGTTTATTTCCATCTTTCGCGGGAATCAAAGTGGATCCGCATTGCTCTTCCTCCCACCGGAGTTTTGCCCTCCTGTGCTTGGATCTCTTTGTTTAGTCCAAGAGAGGTCGCATCATCTTCCTGCTGAGAGTGAGAGCTTAACCAGGCACCCCCATACCCCGTATACTCCACCCCGTTCCCGCTTTCGTTACTACGTGGGCTCGGATCTTTCCCCTCATCTCAAGCCACGTTCCCTGGCCCATTGAATGCCAGTGGTTGGTCGGGATCCCCTCACACTGCCGTTTTCGGGTAATTCGTGATCTATCGACCCTTACCCCGGGTTTGATGCTCCACCCCCTAGCGTCGGGCCATGCGCACTGTAGCTTAGCGCGTCCTGGGCCATGTTGTTTGCGATCGGAACTGCAAAGCTCTCCAACATAAAATGCGCAGCCTTCCCCTCGGCTGCTTCCGCTCTCTCTTCTGCCCTGCGCGGATCACTCCCCGACTTCTTCTCACCTACACTTTCCTTTGCTTGGCTCTCACATTTATCTTGAGCACCAGAATGCATCTCAAGTCTTACGTGTCCGCTGCCCTTTACGGGTTGCCTGCCCTGGCACACGCGGTCCCCTCACCTTCTCACTCCACAACTGCGAGTGGCTCGACTTCAACGGGGGTGGACGCCGCTCACTTCAAGGAGTACACCATTGAGGCAGAGAACATCACCGTCAAGGTCATTCCTTATGGCGCGCGTCTCACTTCTGTTTTGGTCCCGGACCGCAAGGGCGACATGCAGGATGTTCTGCTAGGTTATGATGACCCCAAAGAGTACCTGCATGACTCTGAGACCAATCACACCTACTTCGGCGCCGTTGTGGGTCGTTACGCCAACCGCATCAAGAATGGCACGTTCACCATTGATGGCGACAAATACCATATCCCCGAGAATGAGAACGATGGCAAGGATACCCTTCATGGTGGTTTCTTTGGTTACGATGTCCGCAATTGGACAGTCACATCCTATGACAAGTCTTCTATCACTTTCAGCCTCCTGGATCAAGCTTGGCAAGGCTTCCCCGGTGATGTGATTTCTCACGCCCAATTCAGTGTCTCCACAGAGAAATCAGCCGAGAACCCCAAGGGATTGCCTCAGCTGACAACCAAGCTGATCTCCCTGTCTCTCACCGAGAAGACCCCCATCATGCTCGCTAATCACCTTTACTGGAACCTGAACGCATTCAAGGATGAGACCATCCTGGACAACACCTACCTGCAGATGCCCCTTTCCAAGCGCTTCGTTGGCGCCGACTCACTTGAAATTCCCACTGGCGAGATCCTCGATGTCAGCACCGCCTACGATGGCGCACTTGATTTCACTGAGCCTAAGCTGATCGGAAAAGACATCAACAAAACTGAGGGCCTGTGCGGTGGCGGCTGCACTGGCTATGACACCTGCTGGCTCATCGACCGCCCATCCACCTACGCTTCCGACAACTCCATGGTCCCCTCCGTGCGTCTTGCCTCTGATACCACCGGTATCAGTCTTGAGGTTGCGACCAACCAGGCTGCCCTGCAGATCTACTCTTGCACCGGCCAGGACGGCACCATTCCCACCAAGGAGTCCCAGGCTAAGCGCAACAAAAAGCAGGATGGTAGCGCTGGCGCCGCTTATGTCAACAAATATGGCTGCCTCGTCATTGAGACAGAAGACTGGATCGACGGTATCAACCAGCCTCAATGGGGCCGTGACCAGTACCAGATCTTCGGTCCTGATGATGGCCCTGCTGTTAACTGGGCTACTTACCAGTTTGGTACTTACTAAGGCTCTCATACCCCCTGCACATTCACTGCAGCATTCACATCGATACCATAATTTTGCCTTAATTTATTCACGAGCCTTCAAATACAATCCATCGCCCTTGGGTCTGCTTATGTACATAACAACCCTTGGAAGTGTCTACCCCTGAGCGGGGCTTATCAGTCATTCTTGTTCATGTTGTTTAGTAAGCACGTATTTTTATTTGTAGATGCTCGCTGTAGTCAATGTAGCCAGGCAATACGACTGGATATAGGGGCTATCCGGCTTAAAGGTGAGAATGCGCGACTATAACTTGGAAAATATCCCAGATCCATCATCTCCAGATCATTTGACAATCTCATGCTCCCAATAATTCGGGTTGAATGTCATTTCATTCAATGGATTGAGCCGATGCGCCCGGTTGTAAAGATCTTCATAAACCCGCCCATCATATCGACCCAGGGCACTGTTTGAAGTCCAGGTTAGAAATGTATTAAGGTCATCGAATCAAGATCAAAGTATCACTAACCTGTCTAACAAGTAATCAGGGATCATCCATGAGTCCACCAATTTCACAGCGTGTGGTCTTATTTGTGTCATTAGATCCTGAATCCGACCTGGCAGTTGATCTATTTCGGATTGAGATACGGCGCCACATCGGAAGACTATTGAACTTTAGTGCTATTCAAAGAATCTTGACGATCACTTCTTTCAGAGGAGCCACTCACATTCATATCCTTCATTCTCCATGGTATGAAGTGCAAAAAGTCGGTACACATCCCACAGGATCTTCTTTAGTGAACCCGAAAGGGTTTTATCTGTCGATAAAGCTTCATAGAACTCTCGAACAAGAATTGATTGGGATTGAGCTGCCATAAAGGTTAGAATTGATGTTTCCTGCCTCGAATATCGGATCAAACCACACCCTTGCTCAGTTTATGGAGCTGTATAAGAAGGCTAGTCCAATTTCTCTTCTTGAGTACTCTCTGCTGATACGCCTTATATGTCTATAGAGAATTAGTACAAATACAGTCCCGTAGTATTTGAGGCTTGACATACCAAAGAAGTAGCACGTAGCTCAAAGCTTTTTGCAATATCTTCATCACGTTCAAGAACCCGATATGCAGGGCGATTGCCGCAAGCTTCATTTCGAATGAACTCCTTGAATCGTGTCTCAGTCTCATCAGACGATGCCGTGTTCGGGGCTTTCACTGCAGAAGTCATCTTTTTAATTAGATATGAAGCGACCTGCTGCGTAATCATCCAATTATCGCCTTCAACCGTTGGCTTAGACAGATAATCATTATTGAGTTCTATCAAACCACTGCCACCTCCAAATCCATGTCCACCCAAAGCGCGTCGACAGGTCTCAATTCCATCCGCAGCAAGCATAGTGCATAGACTCTTCAGTCCGGAAGACATACTATGCATATGAGCCAAGGACTTGAAATTCCCACGCTCCACATCTTGTCGTGCATTTTCGTAGACAGTTCGCATAGCTAGGCCTGTATAATGCAGTGCAAATGTTGTTGCCAGTAATGGTAGTATTCGGATCTGCACGGTGGGATAATCTAACACAGACATTTCTGGACCGCTGCCGTCGCCATCGCGATCCTTGAACTGCCGACGAATTGCTGTATAACGAACTGCAACGGTAATTGCACGCGCGAGAACAAGTCTAGCATGATGGACTATTTGGGCTCGGACATATGTCAGGGATCCATATACTACGGCGGGTTGTTCTGGCTTTGTGTAGATCCCTGTTTCGGGGTCTAAACTTGAGTACCTCGACAGCATTGCAGAGTGAGGAATACTGAGCTCGCACCTATCAGTTCTGTATTTGAAAATGGGAAATCATGATACGAACCGGAAGTTATTGAAAAGCATGTATGCATTATCCATCGTGATGTATCCATATTTAGGACCGATATCTCCAACCACCACGCCATCTAATGGCTGATGCGTCTCCATGTCTCTGACCTGAACAATAAATGGGTGTGGGCCATGAGATATATATTGACCAGAAGCATCCGGTTTAAGCAGAAGTAGTTGAGCAACTACAATAGCGTGATTAGCAATTCTTCCTAGACTACCGTTCCACCACTTGCTTGCCGTGAGCGTCGGGCTATGAAGAATGAATTCTTTCGTTTGGGGATCCCAACGTGCTTCGAGCTCCAATCCTCGAACATTACTACCATGACCAAGCTCGGTCTGTGCATATGCTCCAATGATTTTCCATGACTCAATCAATGGCATCCAATACGCTTGCTGCGCCTCGTTGCCTTGTTCGCGAACTGTAGTGACGAACATCTCTAGATGTAGGAAATATGGCGAAACATCACTGACCAGATACTCGGCCATCTTATAATCATCGTGGCTCCATTGATATTTATCAGCTAAACGGCGGAGAAGCTTAGCTCGGGCGAGTCCTAATTTGAATCTTTCGGGTCGAGAGAGATTTTGCTGTTTGTCCTTTGATAGAATTGGTTCTCGTTGGAGAATGGATAAGATCCGGGCTTGTCGCTTAAGGAAGCCATCGGATGATAAAAGATGATTTCCAAGCTCGTCAATCGAGATACTCGAATGTGATCGCTCGCGTGCGAGCGTAGTAGGTCCATCGGGCTTGGATGGACGGAGCGTATCAGTAAAGTCGGGCATCTTGTCACTATCTTGAGTGTGATTGCCACAAAATTTCCACCGAGTGTATGAGTGTATCTAATACTTATTTAATAAAATTAGTCTCTTGATAACATAATACCTCGCTTTCCTCCCCATATTGTCTCCCCAAGTTTTACCGAATCACCGAGTGCCGACTGCCGGAATGTACAACGCGGGGAAGATCGCGGGGAAGTCGCCGATTTGAGCTTCTTTCTCCACAAAGCAGTGAAAATGAAAGTGAGATGAAGACTGTAAATTATGTACTATTCTCTCTTAAATTCCGAAGAGTAGCCGAGATTCACTTTTGAACTTGGAGTGCAATTAGATCTTGAATACGTGACTCTACGACGCCGAGCCGAACAGCAATGGGTGACCGCACTCAATACGTACCCTCCCACATCGGAGACAACGTGCTTCCTAATTTACCTTTCTTTCACAAGCTCCTTCGATATGCCCAGCGTAGACCACCACGCCTCTCTATCCGAGATGTCAATGCCGGGCTGGAGAAAACATTTCATCAGGTTATGTCCGATGCATTGGCCTTGCGCAATGAATTAGCAAAGATGCTCAGTCCCAAGACATTACGAGATCTCGAAGATGATAAAGAAGTCTATATTGGTCTGCTAGCGCCAGGTGGATATGAATATACTGTTGGCTTTGTCGCTATTCTTGCGCTTGGTGCTGCGGTAGTTCCAATGGGTAAGCCGTCAATCAGCTTCTCGGGAATGGCAGGTACAAAGCTAACGACATAGTATGCAGCTGTCGGTTTGCCTGTAGAGGAAGCCTCATATTTCCTTCTCAAGTCCGAATGTGTTGCACTAATAGCCAGTACCACCAATGTATCGCTGGCAAAATCCGTGGTGCACTCCATGGGCGAAAAGAACAACTTTCATATTCCATGCATCTCACCCATCGCATCCTTTTTCGACACAGCTACCTTCCCAGCAGATGAAATACTCATTTCATCCAACAGAGCCCTTGATACAAACAATGCTGCTGCTGTTATTTTTACATCAGGCACAACCGGTCCTCCTAAGGGAGCTGTCCAACGCCGTACCTGGCTGACAGGCAATGCGGAAACGGATGCGGACTTCTACCGCGTCACAGAAGAAGACGTTATCCTTCATGTTCTACCCGTTCATCATGCATCTGGGCTAGGCCTGACATTTCTTCCGTTCCTAACAGCTGGTGCGTGTATAGAGTTCCGAAGTGGTGGCTTTGATACAGCTTGGACCTGGGAGCGCTGGCGCCAGGGTAGACTTAGTTTTTTCTCAGGCGTTCCAACTATATACATGCGGATGATGCGGTATTTTGAAGAAAACATTGCAACACAGGATCCTGTTGTACGGGATCAGTATATCAAAGGAGCGCGTGATATTCGTACAATGCTTTGTGGTTCATCGGCTTTACCTGGTCCTGTCCAGGACTTCTGGGAAAAGCTTCGCGAGAAGCCAATGATGACTCGCTATGGAGCCACTGAATTTGGTGCAGTAATCAAGACCGATCTCGACCCCCAGGGAATGCCAAGGAACAGTGTCGGACGCATTGTTGGAGGCGTTTCGCTTAAGCTCGAAGATGATGGACATTTACTCGTGAAGTGCCCGTACATGTTTTCAAAGTAGGTGAAGCCCTTTCATCGAACCTGCGATACAATCTCAAGGCAAATTTTACTAACTAATTTAATTTCCTGTACAGATATCTCAATGATGAGAATGCTACCACCGAAGCGCACGACAAAGATGGCTACTTCAGATCAGGCGATATCGCTCGACAGGAAGGAAATTATTTCTTCATTCTGGGTCGCGCTTCAATCGATATTATCAAGTCTGGCGGATACAAAATCTCCGCTTTGGATATTGAGCGTGAGATACTTGGTCTGGATTACGTATCTGAGGTGATGGTAGTGGGCGTTGAAGATGAGGAATACGGACAGCGGGTTGCAGCGAGTGTCAGTCTTAAGACGGATCAAAGTGTAAGCCGAAAAACACTTACCTTGGGAGAATTGAGAGAGGATCTTCGAGCCAAGGTATCAAGCTATAAGATACCTACTATCTTACGAGTGGTTCAGGGTGAACTACCTAAATCAAGGACGGGGAAAGTCCAGAAAAAGATTTTAGGGCCACAGCTTTTCCCTTCCAACTATAGAGATCTTCCTGAAATTCAGGTTTGGAGCAAAGATAGGAAGTCAAAGCTTTAGTGAGATTGCCAGATAATTGAATAGATCAAGATTATCACCTTCAGATGTTCAAAACTAGTCTCTAGTATCCTATTATTTGATCTTATACTTGCCATACTATGCAAGATCTCCATTGGCTTCAAGTTTACCAAATGGATTGCGTGTACAATGAGCATGCAAAGTACTATGGCCCATATCTTTCGTCTTCTATTAATATGAATTTACCGGTTTTATCTGATAAATTAATCGCATTTTATAGTTTCAATGGCAGACATAGCATCATTCCATTCATGTTAGCAAAATACGGTGATTAAATCTTCACTTTAGCAGGAGCTGAAGTAACCCTGCTATGCACATAGCTTATTTGCTGGAACTTCTTTATAGCATCACCCCATAGCTCCTGACGTAACAAAGCGTAGACACTAGACAAATCGAACGTGAGCAGGTAGTACACTCTAGAGGCAACATTCAAAAAATAACTCACCCCATCTTAGCCTTGGGTGCCCATTTCGCCGCAACCTCCAAGGCAGCGTCAAGCATCTGCTCTGGCTCAGCAATTGCATCAACAATACCATCTTCCAAAGCTTCTTTTGCAGTCCATCTATGCGCCTCCAGCAGCATTTTCCGTGCAATCTGAGGACGAAGCTTGAGTCTGGGTAGAGATCCGATCCCTTCAAAATGCAAGCCCAGATTGACGGGCGGCATTGATATGAAACCTCTCCGAGAGTTCATTATGCGATAGTCATGAGCAAGGGCGAGAGGACAGGCACCGCCGAAAGTGTGTCCTGTTATCAATGCAACTGTTGGGAATGGGAAATCGAGGATTGTATGGATGAGCTGCATTCCAATTCATGAGCCATGGTCATTGCATATGCACATGTGCATCTATTGGTCCAAAGAGTTTGCTTACAGGATAGAACCCATCTGTATTGGCGAATGGATTTATATCGGATTCGTCCAACTCTAATCCCTGGTTTGAAGTCGATCAGCTTGTCTGTGATGATGTTACGGGATTTTCACGTACAGTGCACCAGAATTTAGCATCGTTGCCTCTTGTGATTACAGCACCCTCTGAGTCTGATCCTAAAAGTCTCTCAACTGTGCGATAGGCCCGGATCATTTCCTGGCAGTACCACGAGTTCAAGCGGTTCTCGGGTGGCTTTTGCATAGTCAAAACGAAAACATTGCCATGTCGCTCCAAGGAGAGATTCTGAAACTTAGGCAAGTCCGCCATATTCTCGATCTTGAAAATATTCAAGGGCTGAGTATCGTGCTCTTCAACTTCTCAGTTACGAGTGGTATCTACAGGGTATTCCATATTTCCACCTTTGAGTTCCCCGCATCCCTGATCACCGAAGACCCACATCACGGTATGTACCCATGGGTAGGCCGACTGCCGACTGCCGGATGGTAGTTTTATGAACTAAAATGGGTTTTCTATGTCATAATCAAGGAAAAGTCGAACTTGAAGCCTTGCTAGGCTAATTGATTAGTTTGAGAGGATAGCAGATACTAGACTCGCTAATGCAAAGTATATGCAAATGTGGCCATGAGTTATGAACCTAACGCCAGGTGGATGCTCGATGGGAAACTCTCTCAAATAAAACATCCTGGCCTCCACTGATGGTGGATGCTTTGTTAACGCCTGATACTCCGTATTTTCAAAACAATTAACAACAATGATGGGTATAAGGCAAGGCTCAAATCAAATCAATTCGAGAATGCTGACACGAGGAACACGTTTCTTTCTGTTCTTATTTGTTTGCTTCCGGTCTGTGTCTGAGGGAGAATGGTCATTAGAAGCAGTTTCATGCTTCTGGGATTCAGATGGTTCATAAATGGTCCAAAAACCATCTTGTGTTGTAATGTTTTCGAGGTGGCCAGATGTTTGCTTGGGCGCTGGATCCTTCTTCTTTGTTTTGGGTGTTTTCGGCTTCGACGGGCTTGATTTCATGGCCGGCTCCTCGCTGCCATTGAGACAGGAGATTCCACTGTTTGGTATGGGTGGCTCTCGAGGGGTTTCATTATGATGTCGTCTTGATAATGACATTGAGCTAATGCCATTTTCCCGGTCATCCATATCACAAGATTTTTTCGTAACAGGGGCAAGTTTCTTCGACTTTTTGGGGCTCTCTCTAGCAAGCTTTTTAGGTGATGGCACGGTCAATTGGTGCCTCACAACCTCTACAGCTGTATCGGCAGGCTCAGATGCGTCGACTGAGTAGCTCACTTTGAGGCCCCTTGGGGTAGGGGAAGATGCTCGTTCGACTGGTTTTTCGTCGGCGTAAAAGCTCTGTTCCGCAATTTCCAGTCCCTCTGTACGAGATGGCGTTGGAGGTGGCTTGGCCATCGGGCGACGCTTTACTTTTGGTGTAGGTGTGGTGTGTAGCGAAGAGAAGGATTCGACGCGACTATCAACATCACGAGAGGGGTTACTGGTGGAACTGGAGAGCTTTTGTTGAGAATACATACTAGGGGAGTAGTCCGTCAAATCGATGCTCTCAGCAAATGAAGGTGGCGTTTTGTACCCGGGAGAAGCATCTTGAGTAGATTTCATCGATGGTTGAGATGATGCGGCATCGGCAATGTGTGTCTTATTCGCAAAGGAGAGTTCGGACCTTTCCTTCGTGACAGTTCCGTATTTCAGGATGCTCCCCTGTTTCATGCCCGCGTCGATAGGTCCCTTCTTTTTAGGGCCAGTGCGACGAGTGCTCGTCTTCTTAGGCTTAGGTGCAGTTTTCTTGGTCAGTGCAGCTTCCTTTGCAGCTTTCTTGGCGGTTTGATCCTCATGCCATTTCTTGACTATATGAGGAACCCCAAGCTTGGCAATAGTCTCAAAGATCCAGATCTTTTCAACTGCCATGGGATCATAACGTTTTTTGATACGACTTTGGGATTTTGAATGGGTCGGTGGGGGTTCATCGCCTGCTACTTCCAGATCTTCCTCATCGTCTTCTTCTTGAGCCACATCTTCTGAAGGCATGATCTCTTCGGTTGAAGGCAGAGGAGCCGGCTCTTCAGCTAATAGATCAATACCAACAACATCGATCGGTAGTATATCAATTTGCAGCTCGGTCGTGCCATCTGTTCTAAAGTTTGCGCGACTTCGATAGACCTGCTTCAGCCAAGGCGTATCACAATCAGGCGCTAAGGTACGATCTGATAGCCCTGAGGCCGATCGTTGAAGACGAAGTCTGTAACAAACCAGAGGCTCGGCCAGAAGTTTGATGACCTTTCTGGCACCTGAACGATAGTTCCACTCAAAATGTTCAGCTGCAAAAGTCCTGATCGCCAAAGGATCTATTTGCCTATCCCATGCGTGTCTAAGATTACGCCTAAGAGTCGCCATTTCATCGTCAGAGGAAACCTTGGGCTCAGCATAATATTCGAGGATTGTCCGATCGGGGAAAGTATCAGGAATGCGAACAGCTTTGTGTTTCGTCGTGAAATACCCGCTTTCATTCTCCTCCAATTCGTACTGTAATCTCTCACGCCATTCGCTGAGACGTGTATCGATATCTGGCGAGTTGGAGGCAATCTCCTGGAGTAGGTCTTCACCGAAACTCGCTTTAGCGATCTCTGCAGCCAATCCAGGCCCGATTTTTTGAACACCCCCAGGCAAATAGTCACCTCCACTAAGCATGGCGAAAAGAATCATCCCCGCCCGGCTTAGAGGTACGTTTGAGACATGGTCATCATTACCCATATGGTAGCATGTAACGTGAGTTGCAGCGGTCGTACCAGTTCCCTTCTCCTTCGAGAAATTCATGATAGTCCATGTCGAACCGAACATAAGAGCATCCACGTCATTGCTCATCACGGCATCCACAATACCGGCTTGCTGTAGTCGGGCACATTCGGCCTCAGCTTCACCTGGGGCTTCATGCCAAGGAAACTTAAAACGCTCGATGAGGTCTTTTGATCGTTGAATTATGGGTGCATTGCCATGTGCAGATACTGCTTTCCCCCTCTTGAATGCTGGTTTTTGGCGGCCATCGTATACGAAAAGTGGGTGGATTGGTAGGGCAAGGAGTTTCAACAGTCGGTAGAATAATGTTCGTAATTCTGGGTTCTTTCCACCGCGACCAGCTTGCACTTGGAAAAGCCAGATGGAAATGTCGACTGCGACTCGGATTGGTCTTGCGGTTCGCTCAAGGTGGGATACTGCTATCTTGGAGAGCGAGACTCGCTCCCCTTTGCCGATAGCGTGGATAAGGCTACATCTTGTCAGCGTACTTCATCAATGGAGATAACAAAGAAGCGACCGAATATTGGTATTCGTAGCGTTGCTAGGTGGTAGTCGCCGCGCAACGCCAATTTGAACATGTTGCAAAGCCTGTGGGGAAGTGAAGAAGAAGAAACATACCCAGGGATACCCATTTTGCTAAAATGGAGCTAGACCAAGGCTCTACAATGATAAAAATGGAGAGGCAGCCATGTGGTGCCGGCGAGCTGTTCAAGTCAAGATGGAAAACAGTCGTTGCGGAGTAAATAAACCACGGCCCGATGTAGATCCGTTGGGTCATGCTGTCGCCGATCCGCGTCGTTCACCTGCAAACTGCTTCAATTGCAACCCCTTTTGCCTTTCCATTGCTATCAGCTGTCTTCTCACTAAGGAAATACGACCGTCGCAGTACGCTATAACTCCGATGTCCCCGTAAACGCGTTGGCGCATCCCTGAAGCGGGTCCTGGTCCCCGCGGATTTCTGCTGCTCTGAGGGGCAACCGCACACAATTTCGCAAACAGCTAAACAAGTCACATCCAATCTAATTGTGGCGAAATGTCCGCTACATCTACCTTTCGCACGAGTCAGACGGCGCAACCAGCCTCTCCACACACTCCTCAGCAGCAACTTCGCTCTGGTAATACCTCTTTTGCCAGTACCACATCACCGGGCTCGTCTTTCCGCAACGAAGATGATGCGATTATATTCGAACTCGGCGCCCGCTGGATTCGTGCTGGATTTGAAGGAAGCAGTTCCCCTGTCTGCGCAGTAGGATTCGGGCCTGAAGAATCGAGAAGAGCCGGAGACTATCGAGGATGGATTGAGGGTAGCGCCGGTGCTCGACCACCACCTCAGCCTGTGGATGCGGAAGATTGGACCCGAGAATACGAATTGTGGCGGCTTGACTTGCGAGAAACAGAACTAGGTCTGGTTGAGGACAAAATCGAACGTGCTTTTCGCGAAGTCTACAATCAACACCTGTTGACCGATGCTGGGTCATCTCGCTTGGTGTTGGTTATACCTTCCCTCATGCCACATCCTTTATTATCCTCGCTTCTTTCGACTTTATTTAGCCGTTGGCGTTTTCCTAGCATTACACTTCTGCCGAGTGCGCCTTTATCGGCAACCGCTGCTGGATTACGTTCAGCTTTGGTGGTGGATATTGGCTGGGCGGAAACTACAGCAACTGGGCTTTATGAGTACAGGGAAGTGGTTACAAAACGGAGCACTCGAGCTATGAAAGCGGTGCTTCAAGAATTGGGTCGACTTCTTGGTGTGACTCCTGCTGATAAACTAAATTCGCCCGAAGGCATCTCCGTGGGTTTCAAGTATTGCGAAGAGATTGCCTGCCGACTCGCTTGGTGCAAATCAAATCCACAGGACGAAGATAACAAGTATCGGGACCAGAAAGTTTCAATACCATCCCCTACCAATCCGGAGCAAGAATACATTGAGGTCCCATTTTCTCAATTCGCAGATCCTATTGAGAAGGTTATCTTTGCTTCTGGTACTCCGGAGTGCGAGCTTGATGACGAAGAGAAATCCATCCCTCTCCTCATTTACAATGCTCTCCTTTCTTTGCCTCCCGACGCGCGTGGAACATGCATGTCACGCATCGTTTTTGTGGGTGGCGGAGCTCGAATTCCTGGCCTGCGCCAGAGAATTATGAAAGAAGCGTCACAGTTAGTTGATCGCCATGGGTGGAGTCCTATTCGTGGGAAGGCCCTTGACCGCCAGCGTCAGCGATTAGAAGAGCTTCGGATTTCACCTCCCGCCAACGGCGAGAAATCACCTGCTTCTGAAGATAAAGATGTTGCATCGCCGGGTGATAACGAGCGGCCTGACCCATCCCAAGCAGTGCCAGAGATCGATTTTGTTGAGCAAAAACTGCGTCGTCAAAACAAAGACACACCAACCCCTATACAAGGAATCTTCCGCGAAGTCGAGTCTCTTGGTGCTTGGGCTGGAGCCAGTTTGATGACAAGCTTGAAGATTCGAGGAATGGTGGAGATTGAGCGTGAGAAGTTCCTGCAGCATGGATTAGCAGGTGGAACCCGAGATTCGGATCATGCGGTCCCTGATCGTCGATCTGGACTCAGAGCAGGTGATCGCTCCAGCTGGACCCTAGCAGGGTGGGCATGATACTGTTGATATACTTGTTTGGCACATAATAGATACCCATTTTCGTCTAGAACCTTTGAAAGATTGAACCCCTTTCGAGTGTAGATATTAACATTGAAAGGGCATTGATTACGAGGTAGCTAGAACCTTGGATTCAATAAAATAACAGGTAGTGAAATAGATAAATAGGGTCTAGTATATGATCCCAACTCCAGGGCTTGAAGTGGGCAGTATACGTTTAGGCGAAGACATTCAATACAGCCTCGGCTCGGCAATGCGGGGAAGAGACCCACACTCGAACGACTTGCATAATGCTTCGCTTTTGATCATCATGTTCCTTGAGAATTGAATAGGCTTTGATAGTAGGCCTTATATGTCTCAATTATGACTGGCTTCAGTCCACCTCCACTGCGCGCCCCCACAGCATGTGTGGCATGCAACAAAAAGAAGGTAAATCGGTCCCTACTAGTACAGCAAACTTGGAGTAAGAAGCTTAGCTTTTAGGTTCGTTGTATATTCAATAATGGTGCCAGGAGCTGTGTGAATTGCCAGAGGCATCAATGGCCATGCTAGTGAGTATATCTGCTTGAACATTGCTTCATGTTCACTAACTCGAAAGGTAGTCAGCGAGAACGAAAGAGACAACGCCGAGTAATACAAGGAGATGACCTCGATATTCCAGCAGAAACAAGACATAAACGAAGACAGCTGTCATCAACGGACTCTGCACAGTCCCACGCTCACACAGAGACTTTACGGTATCCTATCCCGGGCAATGACCGCAATCTACCTCGCGATCAAATGCCAACCCCCAGTGTGGAAAATGGCGTCTATATAGGGCCGTCTGATTCGCCAGCGACTACAGACATATCACCATCATCATCTAACCCTTATTTATCGGCATCAAGTCTGAGCTTCATGGCCAGATCACGCTACTTTGAAGATACAGTCGTGATCAACGAGGATCAGGCTAGGTCCTATCCCATTGGTAATAACGATGCACCGACTGACGACGATATTCAAATTCTTCGACTGCAAGGCGCATTCGAGCTCCCACCTCGAGCAGTGAAAGAAGGCTTGATCAATACCTTCATGGAGAAATGCTCCCCATGGATGCCTATCATTGAGCGCAGCTGGTTGGAAGAGAGTGGTTCACAAAAACCTTCGATGCTCCTTCTTCAGTCTATATTTGTGGCGGCAAGTCGAGTCACTTCTGCGCCAGCTGTCACAGCATATGCATCGACGCATCAGTTCTATCGTCGTGCGAAAGCTCTCTTCTGGTCAGGATACGAGAAGAATCCAATAGCCGTGGTTGCCGCTGTTTGTATTTTGCATTGGTATAACCCGGAAGGCCCAGAGCATGTATCTACAAATACCAGTGGCTTTTGGCGCTATGTTGGAGTTGGATTAGCACATCAAATCGGTTTACACAAAGAGCCAGCTGATAAAAGAGATTCTGCTCTGAGACGCAGACTCTGGTGGACATTGTTTGTATGTGCCCCCAATACGAATATTCATTCCAAATATACCATCTAACTTTGATTAGGCCAGGGATTGTTTGATATCAGCGGGGCAAGGTCGTCCTCTTGCAGTTGGAATAGATGACTGTGAGCTGGCTTCGCCTTTTCGTGAAGACTTTCGAGATTCGAGCTCGAACGCCGATCTTTTTATTGCTTATGTTGAGATCAGCTCTATTCTTGGTCATCTTACCCAGTATTGTCGACGAAAATCTCTCACACGTCATGTCAGGAAGGATATTGAAAATCGTCTTTATCGCTGGACTCGAGAACTACCCAGAGAATTAAGATTGTTCCAAAGTTCCATTCCACAAAACAGGCTATCGCCATACAGCTTTGAAGCACGCCAACTTCATATCCCATATTTCGTTTGTCTCGCAATAATGTGTCGTCCCAGCCCAGGTGGGAGCCCATCCCCAGCGGTAATACTAGCATCATCTTTCATTGCGGGAATATTCGAAGATTTTCTTGCACGGGATGAGCTCCAATTTCTCGGACCCATCTTCACTTTTCATTTATTGGCAGCCGGTATTGGATTGCTCTCAAGCAACACAACACCATATTTATGGAAGCAGGCCGAGAATAGCCTGG
The DNA here is from genome assembly GCA_023626375.1 of Talaromyces sp. PF30-5. Classification (NCBI taxonomy): domain Eukaryota; kingdom Fungi; phylum Ascomycota; class Eurotiomycetes; order Eurotiales; family Trichocomaceae; genus Talaromyces; species Talaromyces sp. PF30-5. The sequence continues at coordinate 858,417 of JAMAGU010000008.1, read as the reverse complement.
AGACAATTTATCTGTCTCTGGAAGTCCTTGCAAAACGGTGGTCATCTGCTAAAGGCAGTTTGAGGGCCCTAAAGAGCATTGCCGAAAAGCAGCAAACCGTGGCGAGGCCTGATGAGCCCCAGCCTCTTACTCTGGAAAAGGACTATAGACCCTTTTTTGAGGGGTTTGGATCTGATATTTCTTGGACTTGGCCATACATCATGTCCACTGACCCTGCAGAGATTCTATCAGTCTCTGGAAACCCCGAAATTGCATTTGATCCCTTCGCCGAATCCCGGCCTACAGACGTGACGTCTTCACAAGACGAATATCGGCCGCTTACAACGATATTAGATCCTGACCTAGGGCTTGCGGCTGGATATACGCGGCAGGCCATCACAGACGATTTCTTTCATAATCAATATGAGGGAATGGGGGACTGGCTGTTCAGAGACCTAGACTGGAGTGCTGACATTGCATGGTGAAAACTACTCGAGAATTTTGTAGCAAAATCAGAAGGATGCATAACCTCCATGTTTTTTTCATTGGACATTGGTGCGGAATTTATTCTAATCAAGGTACAGATAATGGGTATAGACACTGATGCGTATAAACAGAACATGGAAAGAGAAAAATTATGTCAGGTGGAAAGCAAAGCAAAGGGTTTGTCTTCCCTGACAGAAGTGTCAGGGAAGCTCCTGCGGTATTTGCTTTTTAGGCATGTCTCCAACAAACTCCTGGGGTGATGGCATGTCGCCTGGCGCTTCTTTTCGATCCCAGTGCCCATCTACCTCCGACGGCCCAGACCTTGTATCAGCAAGCTCAGTTGGAATGGTCTGGTACTGAGTTTGTGGCTGCCACCCAATGTTCTTCGTAATCGCAGGGTTGTCTTCGTATCTCGCAATTTTCGATCGGCGACGACGACGGAAAAGGAACCATATTATTCCAGCAAGTATGATCGCCCCGCAAACACCTCCAACCACAGCACCGGCAATCGCGCCTTTGCTTATTGGGGTTTCCTTGCTTTCGTCTATCCCGCGCATTAGCGACTGCGACAACCTCAGAACAGAATATTCGAGGAAAAGAGATCGATACATACCTGGGGGGCTAAAATGACTGTCCGCCGTTCTCACATTAGGGTCTGCCGAATTGATCCAGCTAGAACTCGCACATCCAAATTCCCAGTCTGAAGTATTGGAGTAGAAATAGCCTGAATCATCTTGACTCGATTTGTCGCAGCACCACCACCAATTATCCACCGTGTACAACGACCATTTGCCGCTGGCGCATTGCGGATCAGATGTAGAGTTTCCTGCCTCATGATCTGAACTGTCACACCATTTATTCTCGGAGTCAAAGGGTCCTTGGGCAGATGTTCCCTTTGGACAACATGCGAAATAGTCACCCCAACTCTTTCCGCCTGTTTCCCCCCACTTGGAGCATCCTTCATCACTGGGATCCCATCGGCGAACTGCCCAGCCAGCTCGACCTCCAGACATTGAGACCTAATTACAATTAGGATTGGGGACGATGAAAACGAGGGAATCAGAGCGGTCGGAAAAATTCAGAGTCGGATACTGTAGAGACTGTTTGAGGCTGTGACAGGGATCGCAGGGACCAAGACCTCGAATTCGGGGCCCTGGACCCCAAATGTGCCGTGCCCCGGTGGGTCAGGGTCCATAACCTCACCCTGATTTATCGATTGAGGGTCCATAATTAGTCACTGAATACATACTGTAATGTACAAGTATGATGTCGTGAAGATCCCTCCAGGCTTTCTTCCTCCAACGAGAGAACGTGAATCCCGAATCGTCAATTTGCTTTGCTACATAATAGTTGATCTATAAACAGCTGAAGTCTAGACCTCAGGGCACCTCGTGGGGAGGAAGAGATAAAAATATTCACTCAGCTTGCACGTCCCTCCTGAGGCCTGCCAGGATCTCCACCTTAGAAAAAATGGAAGGCTAACGAATTTTATTGGTATCTAGAGAAGACCAGAGGCCCACTGTCTACGTATGGACTGGTGGTGGCCGACGGCTTGAATGCATGTATATATATTAGTATTTCCTGGTTCTCCTAGTATGTACCCGTTCACCTAAAGGATGTTCTTCCACGGTTCCATCTATGCTGTACGTGGTTGAGCCGCAAATACTTTGTAGCCTGATGCTCCACTTCCCCGCGGGGGCCAAAAAAGCCACAGTACTCTTGGCCGAACGCAACCTTGTAAACGAAGCCAAAAATAGCTGTCTTTTATGAGAGAAGGGATTATGAACTAGATTATTTGATCATAGCACACGAAACGCAGGGAAACTGAAATGAAAAGATTGTTTAAATTATGTCCATAACGGCAGGTGAAGCAATTGGAGCGCCCTGTATAAACCAGAAACCAGATCTGATGCAATGCCATGCCCGAGAAGTTGAAAGGGGGTGAGGGGAAAAGAAAAAGGAAAGGAAAGCCAATAGGTCGTCTAGACGTGATTAATTCACTGAAGTATGAGAGGGGTGTATATAAAGTGCTGCAGCTGTACGCAAAAAAGAAGCAAGGGGAAAAAATCAAATATAGATTTAGCCGAAGACCTTCAAGAATCCCCACAGGCCAAGTCCACTCAAGACCGGGATTGTAAAGTTGTCATCCCAGCTCCATAGGTCAACGAACTCGCTACCCGCAGCAACGAAACCGGAGACAACACTCATGACTCCCAGAGCCAGAGGGCCAGTAATAACAGAAGAAGATGTCTCGGTGGCGGCTTCCCAGCCAAGCAAGCCCCGGACACAGTTCGGGAGCAGGTTCAAACGACCTGTAAACATGAACGCATCTTCTGGGTCGTTGGGGAATGCACCCATGCGGGGAACAAACCAGCCCCAGAAAGCGGCTGCAGTGGCGACACCCACGAACCAAGCAGCCATGGTTCCAGCCAGACTCTTGCCCTGTCTGAGGCGGGGGGTGTAGCGACCGTACAAGCGGCCGAAGGTTGATGCTGCAGTATCACACCAGCTGAGCAGAAGCACACCCATCACGCCAACATCTTTGGAGAAGAATCGTAAGACGATATATGCGCCGAGCAAATACCAGATCACGCCGTTATAGCCGGATACCTCGGTCTCGCGCATGAGCGCACCTACGCACCGAATATAAAACTTATTAAACTTTTCTGAGCGGTGTCGCACAACATCAGTTGCCGCTATGGGAATCAGGACGGTCATGAGCACCGGCGTGATCTGAGTTGTTTGAATACCTCGGGTGTAGAGATGCAGTGTCAAAAAGCCAATTGACACGTGGAGAAGCTTCCGAGGGATTTCATGGCGGTGTATAAAGCTACGGTAGCGAGTGTGTAGAGGAATCAAGCCGAGTGGGGATGGTGACCGAGAGATATCGCGCAAGGCACCCGAAACATTGGAGGTGGGCGAAAGGAATCCATTAGATGCGCTGCCGTTGGTGGCAGGCGGTGATGCTGGGATCTTCGGGTTGGATCGACGCGGGGGTCGACGTTGTCGCGCACTCGAACTTTTAGATGGAGTTTCGGCGGCGGGTGGACTTCTTGATCTCCCCGAGTCGGAGCCCTCCTCAGATACCCCCGAAAGATGTTGTCGGCGCGCTGCTGATCGCGTTACTGGCGCATAATATCCATCACGTGCGTCAGATGCATCGGAGAGCGACGGGGACGGGGAGAGCACTCGAGTCTCCGGGACCGATGTAGGTGTGGAAGGCATGTCGGATGCTCGAACCGCAAAAGTTGGAAGTGCTGCAGACCGTATTAGGCCAGATAAAGGTCGCGCACAGGTGTTTACGCTGTCGCAGGCAATGGTGCCGCAGGAAATGACTGGTCTTGCTGGCAACTCAATGATGGGCAGTTGCTTGGAGATTATTTGCGCTTGAAATTGGAAGGAATGCGGGGGAATTTAAACAGACACGTCACATAATATGTGCAGTGACTCGACGGGGAATTGAATTGCCTAGCGGCGAGAGTGTAGATGTTCGCTTAGAAGGGGAAAAAGTAGATCGCGATCCGCCCCATGCCGCACGTCACGTGATGATATCTAATCGATAAGGCGATCCAGCTTTTTTTTCTTTGCGATTGAAGATTGAAGATTTGCGATCCAGGAAAAAACGTCGGTTCTTTGGGGAGCCTGGAATTTACGAAAATCAGAATGGCGCCGAAACCTCCCTCGTCATCCAGGTCATGGGATGGCCTGAATCCCCCACTGTCACAATGGGCTTTGGATGCTGTATCTTCGATGAGCTTCACGCGCATGACCCCAGTACAAGCCTCCGCAATTCCGCTGTTCATGGCACATAAAGATGTGGTCGTCGAGGCCGTTACTGGGAGTGGAAAGACACTCTCTTTCTTGATCCCAGTTGTCGAGAAACTGCTACGGCTCGAAGATCCTCTCAAGAAACACCATGTTGGTGCTATTATCATTTCTCCAACAAGGTAGGTTGCGATTCATTGGTAGCTTACATATGCATTGCCCTTGACTAATTGATTTCACATAGAGAATTGGCGTCGCAAATCTACCAAGTCCTCTTATCCTTATTAGAGTTCCACCCAGCCTCTGCTGCCGCAATTAATCCTCCTGAAGGCGATGCACCGCGCCCGAAATCCTCATCCTCCACACTGAAGGTTGTCCCACAGCTTCTACTGGGTGGTACTACAACTCCCGCAGAAGACCTCAGCAACTTCTTGAAGAAGTCACCTAATGTTCTCGTCTGCACACCGGGAAGATTGTTAGAGCTTTTGTCATCCCCTCACGTCCATTGCCCGCAGTCCTCGTTTGAAATGCTAGTTCTCGATGAAGCCGATCGTCTTCTTGATCTTGGATTCAAAGATGATCTCCAGAGAATCCTACGCCATCTGCCCAAGCAACGGAGAACCGGCCTGTTCAGTGCGAGTATTAGTGAGGCTGTTGATCAAATTGTGCGTGTGGGTCTTCGTAATCCAGTCAAGGTCGCCGTCAAAGTTAAGGGTGGAGGTGGAGCGGACGACAAGCGTACCCCTGCAAGGTTAGTCTCTTTTCAAACTTATGAGATTATACTCAATACTGACATGGCTCGAGTCTGCAAATGACATATCTCACCACACCTCCATCTCATAAATTTTCTATACTAAAACAAATCCTGTCATCCGTTCAACCAACGCCACAAAAAAGTATATTCTTTGTATCAACATGCTCCAGTGTCGATTACTTAGCTCTGATACTTCCAATCATACTTGGAGATGAATTTCTCCTCGTTCCCCTCCACGGCAAACACCCTGCCAACGTCCGCCAGAAGAACTTCACTCGCTTCACCACCTCCACCACCCCCTCAGTCCTCCTTACTACAGATGTCGCCTCTCGTGGCCTGGATATTCCATCCGTTGATCTAGTCGTCCAAATCGACCCACCTTCAGACCCAAAAACTTTTATCCATCGATGTGGACGAGCAGGCCGCGCTGGACGAAGAGGTTTGAGTATTGTCCTCCTGCACCCCGGGCGAGAGGAAGACTATGTTTCATTCTTAGAAGTGCGAAAGACGCCCGTCGCTCCTTTCAGTCTTCCCACTCCGAGCTCTGATGTGGATGCGGCCGTAGCGACTCAAGCCGTTCGTGCCGTCCTTCTCAAAGATCGTGCTATTCATGATAAAGCACAGAAGGCTTTCGTCAGCTGGCTTCGCAGTTACAGCAAACACCAAGCAAGCAGTATCTTCCGTGTGCCCGACCTTGATTGGGAAGCCCTGGGTAAGGCATGGGGACTTCTTCGTCTCCCAACAATGCCTGAACTTCGGAACTTTACGGGAGATCGGACATTAGGCGTCAGTAATGATTGGAATACCTATGCTTACAAGGATAAGCAGCAAGAGAAGAGACGCAAAGAGGCTTTGCAAGAGAGTGCCTCGGGAGAAGGCAGCAAACAGGATGATTCGCGCAAGCGACGTGCCGGGGAGACTGTCGCCTGGAGCCAGAATCTAGAATCAAGAGAGAAGAAACTCAGAAAGAAGGAATCTAAAAAGGCACGCAAAGCAAGCGAGAGGTGGGACCAACTGCCCGAGGCCGAGAAGCAGAAGATCCGCGAGACAGAACAGATGGTGGAGGCAATCCGGGTTAAAAATGAACAAGAACGGTTGGCTAGAGCCTCTGGAAAGGCTGATACTTCGGGAGATGTGGACGACGATGATGATTTCCAAGGTTTCGATTAGAGATGCCATTGTAGAATTACCAATTAATTGTCTGGAAAGAATAATTGTATATTTCAATATTCTCAGTATTAGGTGATCTAATTGACAGGAGACTTTTTAAGACGAAACGCCAGTAATCTTACTACCCGATTCGACAACAACCCTGGAACATTTGAAGCGATGCATGATTCAATGAAGCATGAGCGCACCTGGGGATAGGGCTGATAGATCCGATAAGACACTCGAAAATAGGGGAAATGGGAGAGAATGAGAAAAATAAGATTCTAGCTGATATATAGATCAGTTTGCACGAGTTGTACTTTCAATAATCACAATGTAAGTTCAAATAAAGAGAACCCGTTCCTTTTAAATGCAGGAAAACAGCTAAATTAACAAGAAACAAACAATATTGTACAAACATTAAACAACATTGAACAAAACAAGAAACAGACATCAAGAAACAGACAGCAGAAAACAGAAAACAAACAACAAACAACAAACAACAAACAACAAATAAGATTAAACAGCCACCAACTCCGAGCACAATGTTTCTTAACTTCGTCAGTCATCAAACCGATATGGTTCAATGAGCGTATATGTTTTCGCATGGGCTAATTGATAAATTGATGGTACAGTCTCGCCATAGCGAAACATAATGAACGACTTTTGGTTTCTTTTTTCTTTTTCTTTTTCTTTTTTTTTTTTTCTATTATTTTCTTTTGGTTATTTCTTGAGTTCTGTTCTTCTTTTTGCTTTCACAAGCATTCAGACTTCATCTGTTGTAACCAGTAGTTGACTGCTTCTTGGTGATGTTGCTCACATTGAAGGGCAGCAGTAGAGTTGGCTTCAGCGTGGAAGACTTCGGTGACCTCAGTCGGGTTGGGCCAATTTAATTGACTCAAAGACCCACCGGAGCACTCGTGATTCAGCCATTCGGGGCCGATATCACTAAATTTCAGACCGACCATTGACTTGTTGGCAGATGTATGGACTTTGGGCGGGGCAGCAGCAGCAGTGGGCGGGGCAGCAGTAGCAGCAGTGGGCGGGGCAGCAGTAGCAGCAGCAGTGGGAGAGGCAGCAGCAGCAGCAGTGGGAGAGGCAGCAGCAGCAGCAGTGGGAGAGGCAGCAGCAGCAGTGGGCCGAGCAACAGTAGATGCTTGAGAGATGGTGGTAGAAGGCGCCAGAGGTGCAGCAGGCATGCCAGTAGGGCCGGCAGCGGTGATAGTAGATTGATTTGCGGGTGTCGCAGGCTTTACATGAGAGGATCCATCAATTGAAATCGGGTCACTGGGAAGATATGGAGTGCTCTTCGGTTCGTTGATTTTTGGAGATGCTGCGGAATGAGGAGTGCTTGAGAAACGGTGAGCTTCGCGAAGACGACTAGGCGTTTTTGGCTTGAATTGTTCGGCCTTGTTGCGAGCTCGGCTGAGTGGAGATGGATCAATGGCTTCCGCCTCCGTGTCGCTAGCCATATCAGACGCGTTACCGTTGGATACGGCCTGGCTCTCATTGTTTGGTCCTGGCGTAAAGGGTGTGGTGTTTTCTTCATTCACTAAGTCAGCTTCTGTGTATGATATGTCTGTGCTCATGGCATCAGACTTCGGGAGAAAAGAAGGGGACATGCGATTTGGCGTGGGTCTGGGCTGAGACTATCGATCTCTAGGGGTGATGAGGGAAATCCTGGGGTCCCAAACATACCTGGGGTCGGACTGGCATCCTGGGCTTCATGTCGGGGTGGTGCAGACGGGGGTTCCTCGTCCGTGAAAGAATCTGAAGGCCATCCGGGGGTTCTAAAAGTCCCATGCGGGTTTGTGTAAACTCTTGGAGCGGTATTGGTGCTATTTACGCCTGATTGGGTGACATGGGGCACAAGCTCGCCCTCAGAGAGAAACTCGCTTGATTCGATCGTGGACAGATCGGTCGCCTGGTACAATCGTGTACGTCGTTTAGGATTGTAACCAGGACGATCTTCTGCTTTGCGCGGAGTATTCTGGTGGAGAACATGCCGGCGTCGTTCCTGTGGCCCTTCAACACACTGCTTCTTAGCAGCTGATGGAGTGTCTTCTTTAGCAAGAGCATCCCGACGAGCCTGTTCTTCTTCGGCCCATTTGTAGTCGTCTGAATCAAGTAAGAAGTAGTCGTCGTGGAGACCGTAGCTGCATCCTGGAGGGTTGGGAATGGGCTCGGGTGAAGGTAGTCGTTTGCGCTTTTTGGACTCATCATCTTCCTTGTTCGCGGGTGGCTTGGGCATCCTGCTGTAGCACCTGGCGAGGAGTTCATCGCTAAACTTAGCAGATTGAGTGTAATCGTAGGTTGAACGCTTGCGGGGTCGACCTCGACGCGGATGCGAATACGACTGACCGGGTGTTGAAAGAGGTGCAGCAGGAGCGACATCAGGTGGATTAGCAGAGGCCACATCAGCTGAAATAGCAGTCGGTGTGCTAGGTACTGGCACCTCGACTGCCTCCTCATGAGCCACAGGCTCAGCATCCTGCGGGTCGCGGGGGGCGGGGCGTCCACGGATGGCCGACCACTTTCGAGAGACGGAATTGAAAAACCATCGAGGCCAGCTTGGTGATTCAGCTACCGCGGCAGGGGGAGTGCTTGGGGCGCTGGGGGGTTTTTGTCTTCGCTCCGGGGTGACAGGAGGAGATAGTCTTTGCTCGGGGATGATAGGGAATGCAACGGCTGTGGCAGTGTCTTCCTCAACAATAGCGCGTCTGTCTGGGGTGGTCGTCTCTGCGGACATGGAGTGGTCGATGAGATCCGGTAACCGGTAAAGAGTATGGGTGAGACGACCACCTGCGACCTGTCGACGGCGGCTTTGAATTTCAGCGTACGAAAGACGGGTACGGCGCGCGATGGGAGTTGCTGTGCGTGTACTTGGAACTCTGTTGTGTCGTGACAAGGAGGTTCCTTGAAGGTTTCTGGCGGGCACTGTGCGTGATTCTGCGCCTTGCATCTTTTCAGATGGCTCAGTAGCAGGTGCCTCTACCTTTTCAGCAGGAGACGCTGAGGTTTGTTGGGTAGAAGGCTGGGTAGGTTCAATGGTAGATTGGCAGGGAGCTTCGGAGGTAGGTTGGATAGCAGGCGCATTGGACTGCGCCGCTTTCGATTTTCTAGCGGTCTGTTGGAACATGTCAGCAATGTTTATATTTTTTTTTTTCTTTTTTTGATCCAGTGCTTTGTTTACCTTCTTGTTGTGAGTTGTACTTTTTCTGGGACGGCCAGGGCGGTTGGAAGGAGCTGGCTGTGACTGGGGATCGGCGCACGTGGACTCGGTCACAGAGGCACTTCGTGTCGGACGTCGTCGACGGGGCTTGTCTTCCAGAGACTGCAAGCCCCCAGGCGAAAGGGGTTGAGAACGGGTGCGCATTTTGAGCAAAAAGATAATTGAGTAAATCTTTTGCTTTGGAAAAGAAACAGATCAGACCTGTAAGCAAGAACGTTACAGGTTGTTTGGGAACTTGCGAAGTGGAAGAAAGAGAGTTCAAAATGTTGTTTGTTGTGAAGTTATCTCGGGGGCGTGTTGTTGTCGTGGTTTCTGTAAATAAGGCAGTAAATGCCTGGGTAACGAACAGGCAGCCACTCTTCCAATTTGAAGTTTGGGAAAGAGCGACAGGCAATCTTTAAGTCCCAAAAGGAAGGAACCACTCGATGCCAAAAATTGCCAGCGGCAGAATGACCAGCTCTTGGGCGGTGAAACATGTTCGGCACCTTAGGCACAAACAGAACCGATGTCCGTCCCGTACTATTAGGTAGTGCGGAGTACATAATATTGAAGGGTGCATACAAGGTGGGAGAACACAAAATAGAGCAAGGCTATAAAAAACGGTATAAATTTTAGTCCAAACTGAAAGATACACCCACTCTGCGTCGAATAGATTAAGAAAAGAAAAGGAACAATGCTATTTGTACAATTGATGCATGGCACGCACCAGTCACTTGGAACATGGCATTTATGACCGTCCATCTCGGGAAAATAAGCCCTCAAAGCGCCTAGCATCAGGTCCATGAACTGATGCGACAAACTGATGCTAAATCAATGGCAACCGCTCAGGGCTACCATTTAAGATAATACATTTCTATACCCTCAACCCCGTTTATAAAGCTACTTCTCCCTTCCATGCGGCGTCAGACAGTCCCAGCTTCTCCATCAGGTTCTGCCAACGAGGGCCACCACGCTCTTTCTGGCGGACATATCGGAGCAGCTTTTGCCGCTTGTGGACAAGGACCTGCAAGTTACGCTTGTTGTGCTTGTCCTTGTTGGCAGTTTGCAGGTGTCGAGAAAGGTTCATGATCTTCACAGTCAAGATAGCGGCTTGCACCTCGGGGGAACCAGTATCGTTGCCAACACGGGGGACCTTCTTCAGTTGATCGGAAGTAATCGGTTGCTGAACACTAGCAGGCTTGGGCGGTAGAAATGTGTCGGTGCTGTGTCGTCCAAACTCCTCGATACACTTCTGTATATTCAATCGCATGCGATCTTTGGAATTTCCATTGCTGAGATTAGCGATACGCTGCATTGCTTCCTCGGCATTTCTATGCCGTTGCTCATGCTGCTCCAATGCCTCTTTTTCCTGATGGGGGTCTGCTGTGTTGCGGTCCGGATTCTGAAGAGGCTCGGTCAAGTCCTTGGAAAATTGCAATGCGCTGTTCAACTCCTCCGAATTCAGGTAGTAATTGATATCGGAGCCCGCTGTTGAGACCTGAGATTCGGTGGAAACGGCTTGGACCTGTTGAATGAAAGCCGTGGGTCGAGTTGCTAAGGGATCGCCAAGAGAAGCATCTCGCTCCTCCTGCAGAACTTTTCGGCGGGAAAGGTTGGCGGCTTTGCGCTGGCGGGCCTGTGCAGCCCGAAAGAAGTCGGTTCGCTTTTGCGTTGAAGCTTTGCTGGATGCTGCTCTTGTAGTGGCTTGGATGGTGTTTGAGGATGCGGCAACCGGGCTCTGTCCTTGCAGCGTGTCTATTATAGCATCCATTGTGAGCATTTGTATTGAATGGAGAAGATTCAACATGATGTACCTGTCAAGGCCTTCCAAGAAGGCTGAACTGTGAAACGCGGAGGCATGGCGGTAGCTGATACTAATCCCTGACCTCCGGCGATAATTGCGAAGTTCTTCGCATGGCTCTTTTGGCCAGGAAAATCATGCGGCCCGGCCGGTTAGACGCTAGTCCATTTTGGGGAGGTCAGCCCATTTTTGCCTCAGGTGTCATTCTTTGATTACGTTATGATATTTGATTACCTAAGGATACACCGCATAGATAGATCCATCGTCCACTTGAGCAGCCCTAGCCCTAACTCACAACCGGCAAGCGAAATTCTCCCGAGACTGAGGCGTGGTTTTCGCGGTACGGCTTCGATCTTTTCCCTCCATCACCACGACAAGAGCCAGACGATTGATCTCTCCAACTCGTCAATAAATCAATCGCCCACCATGGCCCCCTCCCAGCTCCCCCCGGTTTTCAACCCTACTCCCCAGGACATTGAGATGCTCCTGGCTGCTCAGTGCCACCTGGGTTCCAAGAACATGCAGGTGCACATGGAGCCCTACCTGTGGAAGACCCGTCCCGACGGTGTCAATGTCATCAACATTGGCAAGACCTGGTATGAATCAATGAACCCGAAATTTCTGCTAGTGGATGCACTATAGAGAATGCATGGTCTAATGTAAATGCGCAATTGAACAGGGAGAAGATCGTCCTGGCTGCCCGTATCATCGCCGCCATCGACAACCCCGCCGATGTCTGTGTCATCTCCGCTCGTCCCTACGGTCAGCGTGCTGTCCTGAAGTTCGCCCACCACACTGGTGCCACCGCCATTGCCGGTCGTTTCACCCCCGGTAACTTCACCAACTACATCACCCGCTCTTTCAAGGAGCCCCGTCTCATCATCGTTACCGACCCCCGCACCGATGCCCAGGCCATCAAGGAGGCCAGCTACGTCAACATCCCCGTCATTGCCCTCTGCGACACTGACTCCCCCACCGACTTCGTTGACGTTGCCATCCCCACCAACAACAAGGGTCGTCACTCCATCGGTCTCGTCTGGTGGATGCTCGCCCGTGAGATCCTCCGTCTCCGTGGCACTCTCGCCACCCGCGAGACTGAGTGGGACACCGTCGTCGACCTGTACTTCTACCGCGACCCTGAGGCCGAGGAGAACAAGGAGATCGCCGATGAGACCAAGGTTCCCGGTGCTGAGGAGATCGGCGCTGGTGCTGTTGAGTCCGGCTTCGCTGGTGACAACTGGGATGTGAATGCCCCTGGTGCCGGCAACCCCGGTACTGCTTTCGCTGCCGCTAGCGCTGCTGTCGGTGCCACCAGCTGGGAGGCTGACGGTGCTGACTGGGCTGCCAGCTCTGCCCAGCAGACTACTGAGTGGGCCGCTGAGACCACTCAGACCGCCACCCAGGCCGCTACTGAGACCAAGTGGTAGATTCGCTCTACAGTTATGTGGATAGGCGTTGAGAGGGAGGGGGAAAGTGATTATAATACCCAAAGCCATGGTAATGCGGGATGATTGGGACGATTAAATGCTCTTTGTTTGGTCTTTCACCTACGAGTCCATTGTTATCAATGGAAAAATACACCATCACCCGCAAAAAAATTCCCTTGACATGTCTATCCTAGTCTCTGTCCAGTGTGTCACAAAACAAAACGAAACTGAAAAACAGCAGAAGAAAAAAAAGAGCTTTTACCGGGAATCTTCATCTCCTTTTGCATCAGTGGTCTCATTTTTTACCAGCACTCTTTTGATTTTCTTGTTTCGCATCCGGGAGGAATAGCGACGTCAATTATTGACCTGGCGCTTATGAGGGAAAGATATCCAGTTGTGTTATGCAACTGGGGGAAAGCCCTGTGCTGTCAATCTACAAGGTGGACTTAATCGTTACCTTGGTTTCTCCCTGTTTGTATGCTAGTAATTGGAAGAGGATTGTGCTCGGTATCACCATCTTGATCTCGTAATGTCGTAATGTAGACATCCTAAAGTACCTCCTTCAGCTTGTCAGGCAATGCCCCGGGGCCATTGACTAGGTAATATGTATTGGCCCGATATACCTTGAATATACCTGACTACTACGGAGTATATCTCTAAAGTTAGTACTAAATCCATGTGCGCCTGAGCTTCAAGTTCTCAAATCGCATTCATGCGCGCGGCCGCAAGCCAATTCAGTATTCTCTCAATCTTCAAAACTTTTTCCGAAAACTCCTCCGCCCATACTATGTCAACGTCCACTGGTCGGATCAATTCAATGTTGCTGACTTGGGTTCAATATAGTACGAAGTGTAGTGGTATGGAGCTCCCAGGATTTCTGGTACAGCAATATAGTATCATAGCAGAGTGCGGACATTTACAGATAACTTATAAGATGTCGATTCGAGTATTGTGTACAGATTCATTATTGTAGTAATTCATAAAATATTACAACCACCAGCAGTCTGACCACCAGTCGAAGTCATCGACATCCCCGCCAATCTCGCAAGATCTTCGAATGTCTCCGCAAGCAGCTCGCCTGTCACAGCCGAACATTCAGCGTATCTATCACAGCGCAGTTCCTGTGCGATACGATAAGTCTAAATAAAAAGTTAGTCAGATAATGATTTGCTGTTCATGATTGGCCGACAAACCTCTTGTGGATATATAATGCCCTCGCCTTCTTCTCGCAGGTCTCTTTTGAGCCCAAGCATCATCACCGGTATACGTTCACCAATGCCATGCTGAAAATTTCTGATTATATCATGTCGCCACTAAACAAAATGATCAGAATATATTCAAAGAGAAAGATGATATAGGCGGCTTCTGATAGAGCGGTCCTTACCCCTTTCAGTCCTTCTAAGCTCTCCCGGTTAGAAATGTCGAATGCTATAACGACCACGTCGGGCCTAAGGGTCGACCAGTGCTGATTGGGGTATGATGTATCGTAGACTTCCAAAGCGAAGCTTTTCTTCGAGAACCGAATGTCATAAATAAATGGTTGGTCGCTATCTCGCAGACGCTCAAAATCGTTGTCCTGTGCTGTGCCTGTCTGCGATGACCTGGGCTTCTTGCCATTTTTTATGCGACTAAGTAATCATTAGCCGTGCTCATATTAAATGAACATCTATTCGCAACTATCCATGGGGGTGTATAATGGTAGGAAATGATGCTGCTTGGTGGGGCATGGGCTTACGATAAGAACGTCGATTTTCCGCAGCCTGCATCACCGACGAGCAATAAGGTTACTGTTGAATCAGTCTCTGAGGACGTGGCCTCAGCCATCTTATTATCTCTTTCGATCAGATTGTTCTTGCTTATTGGGTGGGTGGCATCTCGCACAAGACGAAGTGATGTTGTAGGAACATGAACCTTGGATTTGGCGTTTTACCCAGTTGGTTCATGTGGGTCCGTTGCCATGCGCCTCCTGATGTAGATCGGCAGGCCACATCAGACAAACACCACACGACGCCTTTCATTTCGAATTTATTCGGGATCGTTACAAGTCGTCAGCTTTTTAGTATATTGACAGCAAGCACCTAAGATACACTTCGATTTGGCCTAGGAACTTTGACTTGTTCAGTTGTTGTTAGATGCTTTTATGCATATTAAAAACGCACTGGAGCTAACTGAAAAGGTCTAGTGAATCTTCAGAGCTTAAATAGCAGCCCGCGAATAATCCCCTATTCATAAATAACCTATTGGATACGACTGTTCGACCCAATCCTAGCTTTGTTGCCACTATTGAATATAGTATTGATTAAATTCCCTTTTCAAGTTGAATACATGTAGTATGTAGTTGATAACTTGAAGGTTGGAGCCTTGGAGTTTCGGAGTCTTCCAAGGTAATGTAGGTAGTAGGTAGCAAGCCACAAAGCGGAAATATAATCGTCATATTACTGCACATGTGTCTTCCAACCCTTGGAAGTTGAAGACTTATTTTTTTAGTATAGCTTCAAAGTTTATATTAATACATTCTGCTACTTATCTAAATATTCGATACTGTTTTTCCGAGGTTGAGGTAAGTGGGATCCCCGGAAGGTTGCAGAGGGCCCTTTTCTATTTTCTTACGCTCCAGGGCTGGAAGTTAGACTGCCAGACATGTAGTAAAGGGATACTGTAGGTATATCACTTTGCCCAGGTACTTCAAGTTCTTTCATCTCACATCATCCAACTTCAAGACGATCTTCAAGCAGTCCACAGCCTACAACTTGAAACAGCATTCAGCACTAGTGACTTTGCAACAAGCTTCTGGTCTTGAACGAGTCTTTCCATCCCCTACTGACAGAATGGCGCCCATCCGCAAGTATCCAGAGAGGTCCACAGAGGTCATGCGGTCAGTTCATTCAAATTGAAACATTTGATGCCATTCAATTCCAACTAACTCTCAAAATTCCCAACTTCAGACGGTACAGAGGCACAATCGTCCAGGTCATTGTGGGCAAGAATAAAGAAAAATTCAGCATACACGAGAATATCATCTGGCACTACTCGCCTTTTTTCCAGGCAGCCCTATCCGGAAACTGGAAAGAAAACCAGGAAAAAGTGGTGTATCTACCAGAGGAGCACCCGAACGCCTTTTCATTGTACGTGGAATGGCTTTATGCCTCGACAATTGCTACATACGACGAAATATCGATCTCTACCAAGAACCCGACTCAGGTTATGTTCCAAGCCTACATTATGGGTGACAAGTTCTTGGACCGCAAGTTCCAAAATGCCGTGGTTGATAGAGTCTGCAAGACAGCCACGGAGCCATCGAATGATCGCAAATCTCACTTTCCCGCTCGCTCTTCGATTACACTGGTGTACCAGGCAACACCCCCAAATTCTTTGCTCCGAAAGCTCGTCGTGGAATTATGGGCGCGGAATTTTCGAAAAGAATGGATCAGGGATGAATGGCTTGACGCAGTCCCGTCTGAGTTTGTCATTGACTTCGTGCGTCGTTTGGGAGATCACAAAGAACATCGGGTTAAACTCACGCCCGCAGATTACTATCTACCTCTTGAAAGGCCTTCTTTCCCAATAATCTTCGCTGAACAGATTTGAGCCATCATAAGATACGCTCCAGTTGAGGTCTTTGTTACTTCATTCTGAATTCTCGAAATTTGTTCTTACCAGAATCTGCTACAGGTGGTGCGGAAGCTGTCCGGGGGAAATAAAATGTTGCAGTCATCCCATTAATGACTAGTTAAAGCAAACGTACTTCGATAACCTGAGACTATGATATCAATTTACCAGCCCACATTGAGATTTGATTCAAGCATCTTCTAGATGAAGTAGCTACCAAAGTGCCTTCTTATGCATTTGTTGCAGTGGACATCCCATACTCAGATGGTCCGGTATAGAGCAGTACAATACCATACATAGTTCTGATACCAAAATAACACAGCTCCGCGGCCACAAATTTCTACATTGCCAACACCTCCCAAGACCACCAAAGTGAGTCAACCTGATATTCAATTGCCCTAGTGGCATGTGGAGACAACCAAACAGACTCCCACCACAACGCTGGTTCCACAAATTCCCCCGCCAGACTCAAACACGCTTCCTGCACGAGAACAAGACATCCCCACCGCAAAAAATGGCGGATACCAACCAATCCGAAGTCCAGCGCCCAGACTACGCAACATGGAACAACACCCGCCTTATTGAGCGAATCACCGAGCTGGAGCGCCAGCTGAAATCCCAGACAACGCAATATACTCCATCATCCGCAGAGACACAGCCCATATCCATCGATGGCCATGAGCCCGCGATTCCGATCGCGGAAGGACTCGCGGCACCACCACCGCAGAAGAAACGAGCGCATTCACCCGATATTGTGCATACGCCTGGGAAGAATCGTGAGGTGAAAGCGGAGCGCGGTTTTGATCCATCGAAGTACTCGACCCGTTTTATTGCGCTGAAGTTTGCGTACCTTGGTCAACGGTACAATGGACTTGAACATACGAATGGAAATGCTACACCTTTGCCTACTATTGAGGAGGTGCTGTGGAAGGCCATGCGTCGCACAAGGCTGATTATGCCGGAGACTAGTACTCCTGGGGAGGAGCCAACCGATGAAGAGCCTAGGGCCTTACGGCCGTACAGTATTCATTGGGATGGGTGTGACTATTCCAAGGCTGGTAGAACGGACCGCGGAGTTAGTGCTTTTGGTCAGGTTATTGGTATTCGAGTTCGGAGTACGCGACCTAAGCCTAAGACTACCGCTGCACCTGCTGAGCAGGAGGGTCTACAAGAAGATGCAATGCAAGTTGAGGAGGCACCCGTGGAGAAGGAATGGGATGATATCGCAGATGAAATCTCTTATGTACAAGTATTGAACCGAGTGCTCCCCGAGGATATTCGAGTTCTGGCCTGGTGTCCGAACCCTCCTCCTGGATTCGATGCACGCTTTTCATGCCGAGAGCGCCGTTACCGATACTTCTTCACACAACCTGCATTTTCGCCTACGCCAGGGCCCTTCGGGTTCGAAAATCGCATGCACAATGGGACTGGGCAACCTTCCAAGTACCGTGAAGGTTGGCTGGACATCGAGGCGATGAGTGAAGCTGCGAAGTATTTTGAAGGAAGTAATGATTTCCGAAACTTCTGTAAGCTTGATGCAAGCAAGCAAATCGAGAACTTTGAGCGTATCATTTTCCGCTCCGAAATCGAACGCGTGGACCCCAAGACCAATCCACTGGGCTTCCTTGGTAGATCTGGATTTCAAGCGCAAGAAGGCTCTGTGCCCGATGTCAATATGGAGTCGGCAGAGACATCATCTATCCCTCCTCCTCAAGTGTACTCATTCACACTGTACGGATCCGCGTTCCTGTGGCATCAAGTTCGACATATGGTGGCCATCCTCTTCCTAGTTGGCCAGGGATTCGAAAGCCCGACAATCGTCCGTGACTTGCTCGACGTGACTAAGTACCCTCGCAAGCCAACATATGAGATGGCCTCTGACGCACCCTTGGTGCTGTGGGATACTATTTTCCCAGATGAGAATTCGGAAACCCGTGAGGATTCTCTGAACTGGATTTATGCTGGTGATCCACGGCATAATAAGACACGAAGTGCCAAGGGTGATAGCAAGTTCGGCATGAATGGCGTGGTTGACGGATTGTGGTCAGTTTGGCGACAGCGCAAAATCGATGAAATCTTGGCTGGAGCTCTACTGGATTTGGCCGTTGGCCAGGGTGATCAGAGTGCCTTCGAGAGTATGGATGGCAAACAGGGCACAGGCAAGAAAACTAGCCGAGGTGCCAAAGTTTGGCTTGGGGACAATCATGCCCGTGTTGGCGGCAAATATATACCGGTGCTTCAAAAGTCAACAACGGAAGCCGTGGAGGTGCAGAATGCGAAGTGGTTGGTTGCCAAGCAGCGAAAGACGGCAATCAAACAAGAGGCTGAGGCCAAAAAGGAAGCCGAGGCTTAAAGAGACATGTACATACCCACCTCAGCTTCCCTATGATATCAATAACGTCACAATATGACGTTGGTTTGGCTTAAGAACTCTCTTGTCTTTGGTATATCATGATTTTGCATCGTAAAGACAACGTCGAGACCCTCGCCATACTTCTTCGAGGATCTCTCGCTTAGGTAGTAAATGCTGGCGATTCGAGCCACATTAGCAAAATAACAGTAGACGGGTAAAAGCTAACCTACCGGGAAAACGACCAAGGCATCCGGCTCTCCTTCCACTATGACTGCAAGATAGAATCGAACTTCAAAGCCCTTGAAGGCCTCATGGATGACGATGTCTTGAATCTGAGTTGTGGGAATGAATCTGGTAGCGGCAGATGACAAGTAGGTGGAAGACGATGTTGAAGTTTGGATTCCGAAACCCCGAATCACCAGAAGTGATTCCTCTATATATTCTGTCAGCCCATGCCCGTAAGATAATGGGTCAACTAATCCGGCCATAGATACCAGTATAGCCCCTTCTGAATACCCCGTAAACCACCACTGCGCATACTGCTGTGACCGCCCATGGGTTATAGGAGTCCACCAATTGGCACAGGCGTGGATCAAGATATGTTTCCAAAACAGCTTTCGACGATGCTATCCATCCTTCGTATTCGAATGGGAGATATCGCAACAGCACTAGTCCAACGGCGATCACGCAGCAAAAGAGCACGGCACGCAAGAGAACCTGGCACCCAAAGAGGATCTTCGTGGGGGAGCTGGAGCGGTTCGGCGCATTCGATACGGTGAAACTGACGGTTGTCGGAGAGGGCCGCTGAGTTCGGAGTCGACCGGGCATTGTGAATATGGAGGTGCGAATGAGGGCGATCAGCGACCTCCACGATATTTGTAGGCTCTCAAATAAATCAATGACGGCAGGCGAGATGGGACTGAGGTTATTCACGGGGTTCAAGCTCCCGCAACAAAAACAGTCTAGTCCCAATATGGAATAGCGACGAGTACTTTGTGCATAGCTCTGGGGTTGAGCCTACATGATCACGTGACACGATCAGCTCTTTGGGTAGTTGCGATCGCAACTAGCTTGTCCAGCATCAACACACCCCATTCTCTGTTGACAGCCATCCATCATGGGCGATCGATTAAGAAGTCGATCTCCACAGCGACAAGATGGGGATCGACCCCGTCCAAAGAAATCCGGTGGCTTTCGATGGAAAGAGAAGCGTCGCGACGACGATCCCCGCGGCGAAGACCGCAGATTAGACCGCGGATACCGAGACAGAGATGAACGCCCCCGATCACCTCGTCGAGATCGAGACGGCGACCGTTATGGCGACCGGTATCGCGACAGTGACAGAGATGGACGCCGTGATGATCGGGATGCCCCTAGGGAGGATCGCGCCGAGAAGAAGGAAAAGAAGGAGAAGAAAAAGAAGAAGCCCGTTGTTCCGCAGTCTTCGGAGCCCATGATTGTGGTTTATGTCAATGACCGTCTGGGTACAAAGGCTGAGATCCCCTGTTTGGCCTCCGATCCCATCAGTATGTTCCACTCCGTCTATCTATGGGCGGGATACGACAGATTCTAATCTATATTTACAGAGCTTTTCAAGGCCCAGGTGGCTGCTCGTATCGGTCGAGAACCACACGAAATTCTATTGAAACGTCAAGGCGAACGTCCTTTCAAGGATCAGTTAACGTTAGAGGATTATGGAGTGAGCAACGGGGTGCAGCTTGACCTGTGAGCTTACTTATTCCCCACCCCACCAACCATTGGGATCTATACTAATGCCTATTATAGGGAGGTTGGAACAGGAGACTAGAGAATATCAATTCCAGAGCGAATCGGAAATGTTTCTCTTAGAGTACTGGGCTTGGTGGAGCAGGTTCAAATGGTCGGTGTTTTTCATATCAACTATCAACGGATATTGGAGCATGGGAGCGTGCATGATGCATGTATTTTTTTACACTTTTTTTTCGATTTCTTTTTTCTCGTCGATCTCGAATTCCTCACTATTTTTTTTTTTTTCTCCATGTCTCTTTCCAAGCTTTCCATGTGTTCTCGCCACCTATGTATCTTACCGGCAAGAGAAATGGAAGCTGTAAAGCGGTTTTGCCCGAAAGGAGCCACATTCCGCGGGCTGCTGACCATTTGCTGGCATCTCTGTTGCAATTTTTCCGCCGTTGTCGGGCTGCTTGGACTCTGCGGGGCCATGCATTACTATGATGAATATGCCCGCACTATACCCGATCCGGGGTCTGTTGACACCTTAGTGCCTGAGGCAGACACACCTCTAGCCAACCCGAGGCCAAGACTCGTTCCACTCTCCAAAAGAGGCTTTTTTTCTATCGCGGGACTCACACGAGCTTCAATTCTTCTTCTTTTTTCCGGGCCAGTGTCCGGGCTATTTCTCGACTGTGAAATCCCTCCGCAATGAGGTAGTCGCTTGAATATTGACTTCAGATCACCTTTATTACTACTACATCTCCCCTCTTCCTGAACGCCGATCTCGCCTCCGCAGATTTTCCAATTCTCCAGATTCCCTCGACCTCCTCCACCCTCCGCCAGGCATCCAGCCTTACTCGATCCTCCTTTTCTCCAATACACATTCCCACATCACAATAAACATACCAGACAATATGGTTCGCAATCTTGTTGTTATCGGTGGCACATCCCACCCGCAACTGACCGAGACCATTTGCGGTGTACTAGGAATCCCACCCGCAGAGGTGCTGCTTTCCAAGTTTGCTGTGGGTGAGACTCGTGTTGAAATCCAAGAGTCTGTCCGTGAAAAGGATGTCTACATTATCCAGTCCGGTGGTGGCAAAGTCAACGACCACCTGCTGGAGCTTCTCATCACCATTTCTGCCTGCAAGACGGCCTCCGCCCGTCGAGTGACTGCCGTCCTTCCTTTGTTCCCCTACTCTCGCCAAAGCGATATTCCCTACGATAAAACCGGTGCTCCTCTTGTCAAGTCATCTGTGGCAAACAAGCCTAACAATGGCTATACCTTTGAAAGCACACCCCCCACCCCCGGTCCTGGAAAGCCCGAAGGACTCGGCTTGATGAATGGCATTGATAACCTTCAGAAGAGCCTCGCTAAAGCTCAGATTGAGGAGACCAATGGAAGTCCCGTCAAGCGCCGCCCCGGAACTTCCGGCAACGGACTCCCCCGAAATGATACCAATGATTCCTTAAAATCACTGGCCGCCAACGCAGAGGACTCTGTTATCAACTCTGCAGCTGCCTCGAAAATTAACGCCTTCCAGCCGCGGCCAGGATACAAGCAATGGGTTGCTCAGGCAGGTACCCTGGTGGCGGATCTGCTGACTTGCGCTGGGGCGGATCACATCATCACTATGGATCTGCACGACCCCCAGTATCAGGGATACTTTGATATTCCAGTGGATAACCTCTACGGACGTCCTCTTTTGAAGAGCTATATTCAGCGCAACATCCCCAACTACAAACAATCTGTGATTGTCAGTCCTGATGCTGGTGGTGCGAAGCGTGCGACCGCCATTGCCGATCAGATGGGCATCGAATTCGCACTTATTCACAAGGTTTGTTTGCCTCCTCAATATCTGACGTTGAAAAGCAAGGTTTTTGAGCTGCATCCGCTAACGCCTTCCTGCAGGAGCGCCGTCCCACAAAGATCACAGACCGCCAGAACGCCACCATGATGCTGGTTGGTGACGTCCGTGATCGCATAGCTATATTGATTGATGACTTAGCGGATACCTCAAACACAATTACCCGAGCTGCTAAGCTGCTCAAGAACGAGGGTGCATCTCAAGTCTACGCTCTGGTTACCCACGGAATCCTGAGCGGTGACGCTATTGACCGCATCAACGCCAGCGCCCTCGACAAGGTGGTGGTAACCAACAGCGTCGACCAGACCGAGCACCTGCGCCGATGCCCAAAGCTAGAGGTCCTAGAGGTCGGCCACGTTTTCGCTGAAGTAAGTACTATGCATGCTGTTTTAAGAAGCCGTTGCGCCCAGACCATGTCCTCTTTGCTGACCGCTTCGCTCAAACAGGCTATCCGCCGCGTCCACCACGGTGAGAGTATCAGTGTTCTGTTCCAGTATGACTGATTGTTTTCAATCATTTCTTCTACTTGGATATCTGTTCTCTTTGTCCGAAAATCGTTGCTGGATTTGATATATTAAGTCTGGCATGTTCAATGAATTTTGGTGATTTTACCTGGCGTTGTTGTTGTGAAGATCTTTGTGATTTTGCCTATGTGCCACACAAACTCTGCACTATTCTTTAAATCCAACATAGACTCATCAGCTAAAGTAGACTGGGCTGCCCGACAAGATACTGTATCAGGATATCGTCTTGCTACTTGGGCTTGGATTGTTTTATTTGCGATCTCTTATTATGTTTTATCTAGCTACTTGGGCTATGACAATCTTGCACATACGATCGAACCGAAATACAGGACAAAAATGGAAATGAGATAAATGAGACATGATTTTTCCGTAACTGACTGTACATGAATCTAGACGCTTAAAGTGTTGTCTGCACCCAATTTCAGGCTCTTTATGCTGTCTTCAAACGTTGGAGTTTGAGAAAATCTGCAACCCTCTAGATATGCGGACGGACCCTTCAGGGCTCCTACCTATTACATACATTTAGTACTGCATGTGCAGCCAGCGCTATAGATCCTAGGTACTATCCTTTCCAAGCTTCAAGTTCCTACTATTTTGAAAGTCATTGGCTCCGAATTTGCTTGTGTCCCAAGTTCTATACTGTAGCACGTTGAAATATAGCATTCCTACCTACTTCAAAAATGTTTGGAACCTTGGAACCCGGGTTCAACATTTGAATAATCAAGTAGTAGGAAAACAATTAAATCATGGTTAGCATAGTTGTATATTCAGAGGTTACTCGCTACTACCCCGCGTAACATGGAACTTTACCAAGATATTCACTGGCCCGATAAATTTTGCTCTTTCATTAGAGATCATGAATTTGCCAAACGCCTTCGAAAGTAGGAAATAGCCACAAAAAAATTGGGAGAAAAACCGAAACCAGTGACCATTTGCCCCGGCCTGGGGATTGAAATGCGCTCACTTCAAATACTAGGAAACAAGAAACGAATTGGGTACTCGATACAACAGAACTGGCTGGCAAAACCAAGTCATGCAACCAAATGGGGTAAATACAGGGGAAGCACGCGGGGACAGGGTCATGAAGATACCCGAGCTTAGAAGACAGAAATGAAGTTGCCGATTCTCTCCTTCTGGTTCTGAGCAATACACTCGGAGATCCAGGTAACATTGCGGATTTCCTGAAAGTTGTCAGTTTGCATGTCTCGTGTTGTATATTTGCAATATGGCACTCTTACCTGCTCCTTCAGCTTCATCCACCCGTACACCACCGCCGGGGTGAACTGACGGGTGAATACTAGCTTAGACATATCCATCTCCTTCTGGTAGAAGAGGTCTTCCAGACTCTTTCCGTCACTTCCACCCATGCCACCGAGACCGCCACCCTGGTTCAAGCCTGCCGCATCAAAGAAGGCCTTGTAGTCTGCGACAGCACTCACGGCCAGAGCTACACCCTCGATATCTTCCGCTCGAGACAACATCAAGCTACCCTCAGGGTAAAGCTTTCCGAATTCCGGGTACAGCTTCCTCCGCTCTTGCTTGGAAAGTTCCGTGCCGAAAGAGTTTAGAGTAATATTAATAGAGCGGCGATCCGCCTCAAACTGGAGAATGTCTGACATAACTTCTTGAGTTGGGCCAGCGAAGTCTGGGTGTGTGTTGACAAAATTAAAGAAGTCCTCGAGGTAGTTCTTGTAAAGGGTGTTGCGGACAATCTCGATGTTCAGCTCGTCCAGGTCCTGGTGGTTCAGGCTGCCCTTGAAGTATGGCGCCAGCGGGGTCTCGACCAAGACTGAGTTATATAGTTCCTCAATATTGGTTGCGACGCATAGAACGGGCAAGGTCTCGAACCAGCCGAGGGGATGGCATCGTTCCAGGAGTTCTCGGGTATCGCGTTCGTGCAAAGTACCAGTGATCAGGAGAGCGATATTATCGATCATGTAGCCGTAAGTGAGGTATCTCAGGAACTGAGCTGTCGATCCAGTCGCCTGTGCGACTAAGTAACGGAACTCTGATACCAACTTGTCGGTCATTCTGCCAGCGAGGGCGGAGGTGGAGGGGTTCGGGGGGAGCGAGGCGAGGAAGTCGCCGTAAGCGGGGCCGAGTTGAAGCTTGACATCTGAATAGAAGCTTAGCATAAGAATTAGTCCGTCTTAATAGAAGCTGTGGGATGTATGTACCATCAATCGTCTCGCATTGTGTCAAGTTACCGTAGTTCTGGCCGGTCAGAAGGCTGTTCCGATACCCTCGAACAATACCCTCGAGGTATCTATATAAAGAAAGACAATAAGCATCAATATTATAGTTGGCCTGCGTTTGACCTACCCAGAATTCACATTGAAGAAAAGACCCTCCATTGTGGCTAGTATGAAATGGTAGTTCAAGAATCGAGGTGAGCTGGTCTCGCTCTACCCATCTGGTCCTAGAGCTGTATGCGCGGCGGGCCATTACATAAGCCACCAGCCACAAGTGGCTGAACTCAGTTTTTGCACTTTTTTCTTTTCCGTGCAAAATTTCTAGATTTCCTCACCAACGGTGCACGCCTCGACGGTCCACTCATTCTTACCCGTCTTTCTTTCGACAATCGACCGGGGCATCTAATTCTTCTTTTTTTGTTCTTCCTTTTTTTCTCCCCCGACCAGTGGCCATTATGTCGCTGTTCATCCTCACCGAGACCAGCGCCGGCTATGCCCTGCTGAAGGCCAAGGACAAGAAGCTTTTCAAGCGCGACCAGCTCCCCGAAGATGCTTCTACTGCTGAGGGCATTTCCAACCTGTACGTGTGATTGATGGTTTTGGCGATCTAGTTCCGCAAATTTTTTACGTGGAGCGGGGGAGATAAATTCGCGAATTGATGGGCTTGGAGAAAATTTTGTTGCCGGCGATAGTGACGCTAATATCGCCTATAGGTTCAAGCTGAAGGCTTTCCAGAAGTTTGACAGTGCTGCCGCAGCTGTGGAGGAGGCTTCCTCTATCATTGAGGGCAAGGTCACCCCCCGCCTCGCTTCGCTTTTGGATGGAATCAAGGACGAGAAGAAGGTTTCCCTCGCTGTTGCGGACCCCAAACTTGGTATGTACACGATCAATTGAACTACAATTGCGTTCTTTCACAGCTAACCAGGATTCTCTCAGGAAACGCCATTGGAAAGCTGCCCGGTCTCTCCGTCGAGTGCATTGCTGATTCAACCACCGCCGAGGCCTTCCGTGCCATTCGTGAGCACTTCACCACCCTCATTCCCAGCCTGGCCCCTGGTGATATGTCGACCATGGCTCTTGGTCTTGCCCACTCTCTCGCTCGTCACAAGCTCAAGTTCTCCCCTGATAAAATTGACACTATGATTGTTCAGGCCATTGGCCTGCTGGATGACATGGACAAGGAGCTGAACACCTACGCCATGCGTGTGAAGGAATGGTACGGCTGGCACTTCCCCGAGCTGGCTAAGATTCTTAACGACAACATTGCCTACGCCAAGCTTGTACTGAAGATGGGCATGCGTTCTAACTGGGAGACCGCCGATCTCGCTGAGATCCTGCCAGAGGAGATTGAGGGTGCCGTCAAGTCCGCCGCTGACCGCTCTATGGGTACCGAGATCAGCGAGGATGATCTGGAGAACATTCAGGCCCTGGCTGACCAGGTCGTCTCTCTCTACGAGTACCGTGCCCAGCTTGCCAGTTACCTGACCTCCCGTATGAACGCCATTGCTCCTAACTTGACTGCTCTTGTTGGTGAGCTCGTCGGTGCCCGTCTGATTGCCCACGCCGGTAGCTTGAGCAGTCTTTCCAAGAGCCCCGCCTCTACTCTTCAAATTCTTGGTGCCGAGAAGGCCCTTTTCCGTGCCCTTAAGACTAAGCACGATACCCCCAAGTACGGTCTGATCTACCACGCTTCTCTGATCGGCCAGGCCACCGGCCGTAACAAGGGCAAGATGGCCCGTATTCTGGCTGCTAAGGCCTCTCTGGGTATCCGTGTTGATTCATTGGCTGAGTGGGATGACGATGTTACTGAGGAGGAGAAGGCCGCCCTCGGTACCGAGGCCCGCTTCAACCTTGAGCGTAAGCTTGCCGGTATGGAGGGCAAGCCCGTCAAGCCCCGTGGTGTTGCTATTGCTCCCAACGGCGCCGCTGTTCAACCCTCAAAGTTCGACCTCAACGAGGCTCGCAAATATAACCCTGATGCCGATGCTCTCGCTGATGAGGAGCCTAAGTCTGCTAAGAAGGATAAGAAGAACAAGAAGCTCGTCCAAGAGGTCGACTCAGATGAGGAGATGCAGGATTCTGACTCTGATGACGAATCTGAAGACAACAGCACGAAGACTGATCTGGAGAAGCAAGCTGAGAAGGCCGGTCTGAGCGTCAAGCGTTACCAACGCAAGCTTGAGCGTGGAGAGATTACTTTTGATGCCTCTGGGAACCCGACATCCGTTAGCAAGAAGGATCTGAAGAAGGCTAAGAAGGAGTCTAAGAAGGCTGAGAAGGAAGACGGCAAGAAGCGAAAGCGCTCCGACGAGGGTGACGAGAAGAAGGATAAGAAGAAGAAGAAGAGCAAGGGCGAGTAAGCCTTTTTGCTTTTTGCTTTTAAAAAGTTCCTGCAATGTGACGGATGGCCTCTTGTTTGCGTATCTGTATGATATCACTTTTCTTTATGTCGCGGCCTTGCTCGCATGTTCGGGGGCATTCAAGGTTGATCTACTGTTCTTTTTTTTTTGTTTCATTTATGGCGCAGAAGGTGCTTGGTCCAGGCAGTACAGTTTAGCTGAATAATCTGTTCATAACATACTTCGAAAGAGTAAATTAGCTTGTAGGATGTATTTACCAAAATAGCTGGAGGCTATCAATCATCTGGTCCTGGATAGGGCTTGTTTGTGGTTCCATGCACTTGGGCCAACATCAGAGTGGTACTATACACATATCATTCAGTAGCTTGGCAAGAGGGTGAGCAAGAAAGCAGACATGAAAAGTTTTGGTAATGCTTTCGTCGAAAATAAGTCAAAAAAAAAAAAAAAAGATCCCACAATCTCTACGCCACCTATTTTGTCAATTTTCCTATAGTGGAAGAGCTGCAATTTTTAGCTGGGTTCAGTATAGTAAGCGTACGCTGTGTTGCTTCGACCGCCATCATCACCGCCTGAATTACTGGGGCAGAATCAACAATTTTCCCTCAGCTTGCAACTCCGACCTTTTGAAGAACATTTATACATCCCATAACTCACTACAATGCGGGTAATTCAGCCCGATTCTTTCTTCTCGGATATTTGCTAATAATTTTCTACAAGATTATTGACCCTCAATCAGCCGTCCTCACAAATGTTGAGGTACTATCCTACCTAACAGCCAATCCACCCCGCCGCTCTCCGAATCCACCGCCGAACGCTGATCGGCTCTGGGTACCAAGCCCTGATCTGAGAGACCACAATACCGTTGTGAAAGAGGTAAGAACATGTTGAGCTACAAAGGCTCCAATTTTACCTGCTTTAGTCTCATGATCATGCATATTTCCCTTCTGAATTATCAGAAGAAAGCGACAGGACCCTAGTGATGCACCTCGTCAAACCCTCCTGGTCCCAGATACATACAAGGCGCAAATAGAAAAAACAAGAAGAAAATGAATACTCAGCTAACAGAATCCTCAGATCCACAACTATGTCCTCCGTATCTCCCCACATCTCCTCAAATACCCTCGCCACACATCTCGTCCGTCTTCGCGATCAGCCGCTGCAGCTATGACAGGGACCATGCGTCCGGCAGCTGAAAATGGTAACACCGATAACAATGAAATCGCAAGCACAAATATTCCACCGCCTGTTCATACCGAACAAACACCCATGGACCGTGCGATCCGCGATTTGATCACGAGATTAAAACCCTATGGCTTAACCAAGGCAGAAGTGGTTATGATTCTCAATTTAGGCGTTGGAGTTACTTCTTCAGCGGCAGCTGCGGCCACAAATGGAGATGGTGATGCGATGGAAGTGGACGAAGATGGACATGCTATTAATGGGGGAGGCGAGGAGGGTGAGGGCGAGGGAGAAGAGGAAGATTTCGGAGCGCTGGCGCTTTTTGAGACTGTCGTTGAGGAGAGAGAGGCGCGAATCTCGGATGAGGATGTACAAGCTGTGCTTGAGATTATTCGGGAGGTATTGAATGAGCATTATGGGGAGTAGGATGTTTCTTGTGGTTTACCTTTCCTTTTGAGCTTTGCCTTTCTCATATTCATCATATTTACCATGCTCTTTTTCTGATACTTGATATCCTGGCTCGTCAATCAATTTCACATGATTCTCTATTTGCCTGCGTTGGACCATTCTACTACTCTTTGCACGTATATGGCGAACTATCAGCCACATTTACGTCAATGGGTGGCTTGGTAAGACCGTTCATAGACTATCATGTAGCAGAAGCAGAATACTAGTGGCAAAGCATGAGATGATACTGTTATGCTAACAAGATTGGAACTTCTCTTATAAATATCAATTGATAATTCAAAAAGGGCTGCAGGCCTATAGCAATGACTACTTCCCAGGTTGGTACACAGATGGCATCGCTCGGGGGTACCTGCGGTTATGACGTGATGAGCTCACCGCGTCCTCTTATATCATACCCCAGCAAGTTTTCGATTCTACCATATCCCGTAACATTCATTAATCTTCCTGAAAAATATCAAGTCTTCACACTATGTCTACCAATATTCTTGTGGTGGGTGGAACGAGAGGCCTAGGTGCCTCACTCCGAGATCTATACTCGAAAGACCCCACCAAACATGTCTTTGCAACATCGAGATCAGAGCTCCACACCAGGGCAGACTCAGCAACCACCTGGCTACGAGGTATTGATCTAACTGAGTCTGACGTAGGCCAAAAATTGGTCGCGCAGATACCGCCAGATACTAAAATCTCAACTGCAATCATATCGGCGGGATATTTCGGCTTTGAGTCCTTCGATACTCCAGACTGGGAGAAAGAGACCCAGATGTACACCACATCAGCCATTGCACCAGTTTTTCTGGTTCATCATCTTGTCAAAGCCGGTTTTCTCGGTGAAGGTAGTAAGGTTATACTCGTTAGTAGCGAGAGCGGTAGTATTGCCCTCCGCCATGAGACGGAAGGTGGAGGAAACTATGGACATCATGCTAGCAAGGCTGCCTTGAATATGGTAGGCAAGCTTCTGAGTTTGGATTTGAAACCTGCAGGAATTGCTGTTGGCTTGGTTCATCCGGGATTTATGCGGACTGAGATGACCAAGAGTGTGGGATTTGATAAGTACTGGGATGTTGGTGGAGGTAAGTACAGTCTTACAGCAGAAGAATATGGCAACTTTTCCTAGTAAAATCGTCTAATTTGGCTTTATTCAGCCGTAACTCCAAATGAAGCAGCTCGGACGCTCGTACCATTTATCGACAAGTTCGGCATTCACAAGACTGGAGAGTACTGGGCTCCAAGAGGACCAGCGTATGTTCTATCTCTCGTATTAATGCATGATTATATGAGCATCGCTAACAAAAGATCGACAGAGATATCGGCACTGCTGAGGATGTTCTTGGAGGAGGTCTACCGACACCCTTGCAGCTACCATGGTAGGGAAAGGCGACAGATGAAGAGGTTCGCCATTTTGGCATTGGGTCGCGCACACAGAAATTTCAATTCTTTACCAAGCTCCGGTCTTTCTTCACGTCCCAGCTCTTTCATATTGAGCATCTTAGTATATAATGCTTGAACTCGCTCGTTACCCGTAAACAACATTATCCGGCGTAGATACGGCATATTGGCTTTGGAGAAAACCTCGCCAATACATTCAATGAGCCATTTCCCCAGGCCTTCTCCTTGATATTCCGGAAGCACATCTACATCTGACAGATAGGCAAAAGAAGCTCCATCTGTCGTCATACACGCAAGCCCTATCTGCTCGGTGTTCTTGATTTATGGAACTGTCTGATCACCTTGCGATTGGATTCGCTTATACACACCAAAACTCATCGCACCGTAAAGCATTTGTCGGAGAAACTCTTCTGGAATGGGGGGCAGTTGCCCAGTATATAAATTCTCCCTCAAATGCTTTCTTCACAGATTCAACGCATAACAGTGCAGGGTCATTTGATATGAAAATGTCGCTATTCTCCCGGGTCCATGCGCGAGGCGTAACCCAGGTAGCTGGCGGGGTAAAGGCCATTGTACCGGGTACTTGCAGTTGAGTCCAATGGTGTGATTTTTAGGCGTGCAAAAAGATATGCAAATTACGATCACTCTTATTCCATCAATCGATCAAGATAAGGAGTTGACTAAGTCGCTGTTGGTGGGATCAGCCTGTAAACTATAAGTAGTTCCCCGAGTTCTGCCTAGATAAGCCTCAAGCAGTATGAAACCGATCAACCTTCCATCACAATTCCTTTTTGGACTAGCTGTTGTTAGTCTTGCGCTAGTGTAGAGCTACGCACAAAGAGAACGCCTTTGTTTGGGCACTCGTCTACGTAATAGGGGCGGGGGTCCCCTTGATAAAAAGAACTTCGATCTACCATCTCACGCCGAATGAGCTGACAACATTATGTTTACAATGATAGTTTTACCGGGATTCAAGCAGAGAGCAACTCGGAAAGGAACGCCAAGAAGCCGTAATGGATGTTCCACTTGCAAGTTAGTTTTCCCTTCGCGTGAGGCTCTTCAGCTTATCTGCATCGGATAAGCCAGCTGGCTAACAAAGAAAAATGTTTACCATGACAGAACCCGCAGAGTGAAATGCGATGAAACCCAACCAGCGTGTAAAAGATGCACATCTACAGGACGAAAATGCCCTGGCAATCCATCGTGGGCGTTCAAACCTTTACAAAATATTCGACCTTCGGTCATTCCTGGAGCGGGAGAGGCTGAACTACGGAGCTTGGACCTACTCCGTCAGCTCATAGCGCCAGGCCTCACTGAGCCAATACCGGAATCATTTTGGACTCATGATATTCCCCAAGTGGCGCATCAGGAACCTGTAATATTGCATGCGGCTGTGGCTGCGAGCTCATTGTATGAGGCTTGTCGAGATGGTACCGATGTGGGTATACGGCAAAGGGGATTTGCCATGCAGCATTATAATAAAGCAATCCGGCAGGTCGTGGCATCGAATGCACAACACCTGGATTCTATAACCATAGCTTGCCTGGTCTTTATCCGCGTCGAATTCTTACTCGGCAATTTTAAGGAAGCATATACACACTACCTTCATGGCAAATGCCTCATACGCTCTTACAATGCCTCGGAACAGGTTCTTATACTTTTTCGACGTGTCGATATCTTCGTGCTTATGTTCTCTCAGTTATCCGACTTGTCTTCGGTAGATTATACGGCAGTCATGATATCAGACGAATCATCCCAAGACTCTGTTAGGTCCGAAGAAGTCATGGAGTGGTTGGCTCACAGGTCTATGAGAATGGCGATGCTTTTCTCCGAATGGTCTTCCACATCAAACTCTCCGCTAGACCCCGTAGCATCTAAATCGGCTACGCTGGAATTCGACGAAAAGTTGAAACAAGCGCTGGAAGCTTGGTCGCTGGCTGTTGCATGCCTGGTAGTTTCGAAGAATCTCTACTTTGATAAAGATGAGCTCGATCATATGCTGCAAGCGCGTTTGCTAGTGTGCAAGCTCTCGACAATCATGGAAACACACGCTATTACATCAGATGAGTTCAAGGAAATCAGGTTTGGAAGACTCGTAGATGTCATCTCCAGTGTGATTGAGATCGATTCCAAACATGCCGT
The DNA here is from genome assembly GCA_023626375.1 of Talaromyces sp. PF30-5. NCBI lineage: Eukaryota > Fungi > Ascomycota > Eurotiomycetes > Eurotiales > Trichocomaceae > Talaromyces > Talaromyces sp. PF30-5. The sequence continues at coordinate 826,051 of JAMAGU010000008.1, read as the reverse complement.
TGAGGCCATCAATCTTGGGGCTGAAATTACCGCTCGCGCTCTACTTTGTCACAATAACGTCGACTAGGAGGCTATCATCTTAACGACATTGAAAGAGGCTTGGTATTAGGCGGCACTTAAAAAAATGATGAGTTTGGCTGTTCTTAATTTCCGTTGCAATCGTTGGGAGGTGTTCCCAATAAGATCGCATACGTTACTGGTCTCAGCAGCGCTCATTTTCAACGTTGAGTTCGCAGTCCGCTCTTTAATTTCTTTTCCGAATAATCTTCGCAGTCAAATGAGAGCAATAACTATCAGTCCAACTATCGTTACATCTCTCCATGTCTAAAAGGCTCCACCTATGTGTCAACCGAGATTTGCATACCTCAACCGAGCTTCGGGAGAGGCTGTACACATGTGCATAGGATTAACACATCGCAGTTAAAAGTGGTATTCTATGCTTCCCAATAAATTTGTCGATACCGGACCAAATCTGCTAAAGATTAACGTATTAATCAAATCACTATTCACTAAAGCATCCCAACTTGAATACGCCATTAATAATCGGCCGAGAACTGCTTGAGTACCGCCTAGATAAAGATATAAGTATCTTCAACCAATTCTCGGATATTTATTATCAATAGAACGGACGTTAAACTCCAAACTTAGATGACTGTTGAGCATAAAATACTCCGCAATGGCGTTTTAAGCGGGGTTGATGGTGTTAACGACAGCAACATCCCAGACCACTCACGCAATCGTGGAGGGCGATGGTATCACCCATACCAAATCAACCTCAGTAATGTTAAAACATAAGCAGACCCAAAGTTAACTGCGGTCAATTGGAGTCACATTTTACAGTCTGGATCTCTGGTTTAATCTTGGGATTAGGTGGCGTATGCCATGTTCTTTATTGCGTGCAGAGATCATCGCATACCTACATTAAGCGTGGGCGGTCCGGATTAGCAATGGAAGCAACAGCTTATCTATTATTTACATTATATCAACTCGTCCAGATTTTAAATATCAAATAGAGATAGCTGCCGCCATGACTCTTCTGGAAAATCCTCAGATTACGGCTGTGCCGTCAATCTCCAATATCTCTCGAACGGTGCCCGTCAAAGCTTCTTCAGATTCGCCTCAAGCCCCTTCTGTAACATCGACCGAGCTTAATTCAGACACACCAACCGCCAAGTCTAAATTCGCTATTGAAGAGCATCCCATTGATCAAGTAAGGCCTATCAAAGTGGGTATTATTGGTGCTGGACTTGGGGGCGTTACTGCCGGCGTATTGCTACCAGCCAAGCTACCCGGACTCGATTTGCGAATCTATGATAAGAACGCCGACGTGGTATGTCAACAGAAACTCAAGTTCTTTTCATAGGAAATGTTATCTTAACAAGTCTATTTCCAGGGTGGAACATGGTTCGAGAACACATACCCTGGAGTGCGCTGTGATATACCTGCTCACGCCTATCAATCAACATTTTCGCCAAACACGCAATGGACGGAAGAATTTGCCCAAGGTGCAGAAATAAGAAATTACTGGCAAAGCGTTGCACGAAAGTACAATGTTTATCAGTACATTCAATTTCAGCGAAAGGTGCAGAAAACCGAATGGCTAGATCAGGAAGGGAAGTGGAAAGTCACTATCGAGCATGCAGATGGCTCCAATAGAGTATGTATAGCATTTCTGCTAAGTCAGAGCGTGATCTTAAGCTAACAGCAGCTTCAGATATACGAGGAAAAATTAGATGTCGTTATCAACGCTATCGGCCATTTCAATGCGTGGAAACTGCCTGACTACGAGGGAATTAACGACTTCAAAGGAACCCTCTTCCATTCATCTAATTGGGATCATAACGTGGATTTGAACGGAAAACGAATCGCTCTTATCGGCAATGGCGCTTCAGGATTACAGGTTCTTCCATCCATCCAGCCTATCGCCAGTCATGTCGATCATTATGCTCGCAACCCAACGTGGATAGCAGACTCTTTCAGCAGTGGCAATACCGGTGTTCGTCGTCTAGAGCCAAATCTCTTTTCCAAAGAGCGACTAGAGTCTTTCAAAGATCCTCATGAATATTTCAAATATCGCACAGAGGTAGAGAAAGGATATTTCCAACGTTTTGGTGCCATCTTCAAAGACACACCTGAAAATAATGAGCTAAAGCAGAAATGGTCTGATCTGATGCTTCAACGAATCGCCGACAAGCCAGAGCTTGCAGACAAAATTCTGCCTGATTTCCCACCAAACTGTCGGCGTCCTACACCAGGCCCTGGGTATCTTGAAGCTCTGACTAAGGATAATGTCGATTATATTCAAACGCGCATTCGCCGCTTCACTGAAGACAGTATCATTACTGAAGATGGCGTCGAGAGGAAAGTTGATGCTGTCATTTGTTCCACTGGTGCAAATACAGATCATGCTCCACCATTCTCAATCATTTCCAATGGTATTGATCTCAAGTCTGCATGGAAGAAAGACGGACTATTCGGCTTCCCCTACTCATACCTTGGATTCGCAACACCTGATTTTCCCAACCTTTTCTGGGTCGGTGGCCCTTACGCCTCCGGACACAGTGGTACTGTTCCAAGCAGCATGGAAAACCAAATTACATACGTTGCAAAGGTTCTTCGTAAACTCCGCAGTCAAGGTATCAAGTCAATTGCGCCCTCCAAGCAAGCTACAGATGACTTCGTCGAGTACTGTGACAACTTCTACCCGCGAACTGTATGGTCATCTAACTGCAGCTCTTGGTACAATGGTGGCCAGCCTGGCGCGCGAATCCATGGGTTGTTTCCTGGCAGTGCAGCTGCGGCAAACTATATTCGTCGTGATCCTCGTTGGGAGGATTTCAATTATACTTATGTCAATCCTAGTGGTAATCGTTTTGGTTACTTCGGCAATGGGTGGACTCAAAGGGAGCTGGAACGAGATTCCAATCTGGTGCCTCATCTCTATCTACCAGAGGAGATTGACTTGAGAAAGCACATGGAAGGCTGGTGGGATGTTTGAGCGAAACGGTATCATTTAGATGAATTGCATATTTCAAAGTCGTTATTTATTCCCGGAATAAGTACGCCCTCGTTCCTTTTCTCTCTGGGATGGGACATAGGTAGGCAATCACAACAGGTAATCCCGGCTATACGGGTTAATTGTTCCCAGGCCCAACAAAATGTCAAAATTAGGGCTTCAGCTCTTTGCATGAATTCCGAGTTTGCGTAGCCCATTCGGTTTTACGCGATCAACGTGTCAAGCCCGCTTCCATTCGTAACGAGATAGTTCTAGTCACATCTTGTCAGTACTCACTTGAGCTAATATCAGCAGGAAACCTTACTTTCAGCCATTCTGGAACCCATGGTTGGGCCCATCTGATGGTAGATGACTGCGCTCCTCGCCATATCGTCCCTTGCGCTCCTCCAAGGACATCACCAACAACCTTCGCGGCAAACATATCGGGATCCATTTGCGGGTGTCCTTGCTCTCCCCTTGAAAAGATTCCAATCTTCTCTTTTAAAATAGCATAATAAGAGTTCTCCGGGAATTTAAGTTCGGGGTGATTGGAAAACAAGGCAGTGCGAACGTTGCCAGTAGTGACAAGGACTACCTTCACTCCAAGAGGTTTCATCTCCAGGGCCATTGTTTCACTTATCAAGTGAACGGCAGCCTTGGATCCGCAGTAAATGCCTAAATACCTTTTAGCTTGATCGAATATGTTCTTTGCGTTCTGCATTCTTACTTTGATATGGAAGCCCCAGGCATGCTGCTATCGATCCAATGTTCACAATTGTTCCCTTCGCAGCGATCAAAAGCGAAGCAAACGCCTTGGTAACACGAACCACTCCCCATACATTGACATCGAACATTTTCTGGGATGTCTCAATATCTGAGTCTAGGAAGGGCATAACATAGCCCGACCCAGAGTTGTTTACCATGTAATCAAGCTTCCCGTTTGTTTCTTTCACAACGACTTCTTGTGCTGCTGCGATGCTTTTTGGAGAGGTAACATCAAGTTCCAAAACTGTGACATTTGGAAGATCCCCGAGGGTGCTCATTTTTGTTTTCTGTCGGGCTGTTGCAAAGACGTGCATCCCACTCTCATGAAACGCTTTCGCTAGGGCGGATCCGATGCCACCATCACTGCAGCCTGTGATCAAAACTGATTTCATTTGTGACATGATTGTTTTTCTCTGATATCATAAAATGTTTACTAGCTTTCATTCATATTTGCGAAGACTGACTTTTTTTTTTTTTTTTTTTTTTTTACTGTTGCCTCGGGCGTCGGGGTAACGCATGATACCGACTCTTAAGCCCCCAGGACTTTTGCGGCTAAGAAACATTCCGATCCAGTTTCTTTGTCTTCGGGGCCAGTTTTCGAGCTTTAATGAACATACATTTAATAACTGATTTTGCATTTGTAGACAATGTTATGTAAAGCAACTATTGGGATTCCGTCAATGAATAGGGTGGTACCTCCTCACCCTGTTTCCAGAAGAACTTAGCTCCTGGGTGACTGTCTGGCAATCTTGACTGGCCCTGTTTACCGTATACGTTCTCTCGGAAAGTACCGCCCTTGACAGCGTAGTCCGACCAGAACAACCCACGTTTTTGGAGCTCTGGAAGCAGAAGATCGATAATGTCATCGAATGTCTCGTCAAGGGTGGCATAGCTCAGATTGAAGCCATCGACATCACCAACGTCAACCCAACGTTCCAGCTCATCGGCGACAGTCTTGACACTGCCAATAACCTTAACACCATTTCCACCCAGGGTTAAATACTCGGCGATGGTCTTCTTATCCCATTTCTTGCCTTCTGTACCAGGCACTGTACTGGCCCAGTGATTCACCATACTGCGTACAGCAGGCTGCTCCACGAATCGAAAGTCCTGATCATCTGTGTATGTCGACAGATCATATCCAGTCCATCCACCGAACAACGCAAGCGCACCCTCGGTATCACCGTATTTCTTGAAGTTGTCAAACTTAGCCTGTGCTGCCTCATCAGTCTCAGCGACCACCACCAGAGCACCAGCCACAATCTTAATATCGTGAGGATTGCGTCCCAGATCAGCAGCCTGCTGTCGAATGCTGTCCACAGATGGTCGCACTAATTCAGGCTTTTGTGCATGAAGGAACACTGCCTCCGCATGCTTCGCGGCGAATGCTTTTCCAGCAGTCGACGTACCAGCTTGCAATATAAACGGCGTACGCTGAGGACTTGGCTCACACAGATGAGGACCCGGAACCTGGAAGTATTTCCCCTTATGGTTGATCTGGCGAATCCCCCGGGGATCCGCATATCGTTGACCTTCCGCCGCGCCATTGGGTGTAGCATCACTCTGTTTCCATTCCACGGCATCATCTCTCCACGAAGCCTCCCAAAGCTTATAGACGACATCCAGATATTCATCGGCTATGCGATATCGCTCATCATGCTCGACTTGGGTATCTAAGCCGAAGTTCCTTGCCGCGGAATCTAGGTACGATGTAACAATGTTCCATCCAACGCGACCGTTACTTAAGTGGTCAACGGTCGAGAACCGGCGTGCAAGCGCGTAGGGTGCGTCATAAGTTGTCGATGCGGTTACTCCGAACCCAATGCTTTCTGTCACGGCTGCCATGGCGGGAATGCTGTACAGGGGGTCATTGATGGGGAACTGAGCACCGGCAGGAATGGTCGGGTCTAGATTCGCGGGGCCTCGATAGACATCGTAGCCTCCTAGAACGTCTGCAAAGAAGATGGCGTGGAATTTGGCTTTCTCGAGCTTCTGTGCCAATGCCATCCAATGCTTGATATTTTTGTAGTCTGCGCCCTTGTCTGCGGGGTAGCGAAATAACCCTGGGTTGAGATGACTGGGCGAATGCATCGCAAACGCGTTTATAATAAGCTGCTTCTTCTCTGTTGAGCCCATTGTGGACGTAGACCTCGTTAATCGTTGTGGTGCTTCAAAAAGAATATGGGGAGCAATGGGTTGCTGTGAAAGGAGCGTGTTGCAGTATTGAACTTTTGTTTAGCTTGTCTCCTTTTCTTTCTCGCAATATTTATCGGTCCCGCATCACGTCAATTTCTGTAGAAACCCCGCAGCCCATCATCATTAGTGCTATGGCGTGCAGCAATCGGATGTTTACAAGGCGTGAAATTGGAGTCGGATGGCGTCAGCATCGGCTACACATGTGCCATTGACAGGCGGGGGACAAGCCAGATACACTAGCAGTTCTCGACCGAGTGATAAGATGATTTATATACTCCGTAGTGTATATTCAAGGTTTAGCATGGCTAAGTGGGGACCAGTCTTCTTGAAGTTGTAAGTGTTTCTTAGATGAAGTTTGTTGTGATCCGTACTAGAAATGGATGCCGGACCCGAGCCGCAGACTCCAGAGCCTCCAGAGCCTGAGGTGCCCTGGAGGTATACTTTGAACATACCTACCTCGCATCAGAAAAGGGCATTTTAACTTGAAAAAAAAAAAAAATTTCAAATTTCGTGGGATTTTAATCAAGTGTCACATTTTACTCATAGGTACCTACCTTGACATCTTTTAGTTCAGCTTGAAGAACGCACTCAGGCTTTCATGATGTGCCCAAGTGCCACTGGCAGTGGTAGTAGTAGGTGTAGGATCGCTGATAATATATTCTGAAATCTGGCACTTGTCAAATTTCGACCCGAACATTTGAAGCGATCGGGTTATCCATGGAACAACACCTAATATTAGAGTTAAACTTAGTATTATTACCATAATGGCATCTTCAAGCACGAAAAAACACTTTACGAATAAAAAAAATATCGACGCAGATGAGACAAGAGGGCTCGGGAGTGGATAGTGTAAAAACAAAAAGAAATGCATCATCCGTGAATCGAACACGGGCCTCGTCGATGGCAACGACGAATTCTACCACTAGACCAATGATGCTAGTTCATGTAATGAGTCAACAAAATTGACATAATATGCCTGAAACAATATCGCACCATTCATTTCCCTCAGCGATGCATGTCCGCTTGTCCCCATCGCGTCGGTGCAAATATTCATGTGTATGTACAAAGTCACCCACAACATTCAGTTGCCACCAACGAACCAGAACTCAAATTTATGCAATACCCGACCCATTAGCAAGAGCTGTCAAATTCCGATCTCCCTGAACAACATACTGCTTGTTGGGAGATAGGTTATCCAGCAAACGATCGGGCAAATGCAAAGTATCCTTAATAATTTGTTTCGGTGTAAGCTTCAACCATTGGGCGACAGAGATGTCAGTGAAGCGTGGTGCCTGTAGCATTTCAAGGAATACAACATCCTCGTCACCGGTATTTTCGATGTAATGCGATGCCGTGGCCTTCACATAAGAAATGTCTCCCGCTGAGAAATCGACTGTCGCGCCAGATGTTGGCGCCTCATATACACTAACTCTTGCGTTTCCGGCGAGGAAAAATCCCCACTCATCGCTGGTACCGTGCCTATTAAATTGAGATTAGGATTTCTTAAATCTTTTTTATCAAGCAGATAGGCTCACATACCAGTGAATTTCTCGCATAGCCCCCGGTTTAATAGTTACGAGGGCTGCGCTGAACATCTTCGCAATGGGAAAATTGACCGGATCGATAATTTTGATGCTTCCACCAGGCGTCTCGAATGCAGCCTGTTTTGATAAGTGATATGTGTAGCTTTCCTTTCCAGTGGCGACACCTCCGGGCCCTGGAACAGTTTGCTCCTTCACATCCTTAGGTGCAGGTGTGCCATTGAAAATGTATAGCTGATCCTGAGGGATCTCATCAAAGTCTTCAAGTGGAGCCTGGAGATTCTTCGATAAAACCTCTTTTGGATTACGAAGGAACATCTCGCTGATCAGACCCGTTCCTCCATCGCTGAAGTCACCCTGGTCGAAGACAAGCATAAACTCAGCGCCAAACTCAAGGGCCTGTAGTGAATGAGGTACTCCGGAGGGAAAGTACCATACATCACCAGCGTTGAGATCATCCGTAAAAGTCTGGCCATTTTCATTCATCGCCTGTACTCGAATGCTTCCATTCATCATGATGGCCCATTCGTTTGCAGCGTGCCAGTGTAGTTCGCGATATGCCCAGGGGGCCAGCTTCATATCTACACCCGCCATTGCAGTAGCGGCGGGAAGAACGTCGGTGTTTTCTTGTCGAGACCATCCTGCACGCCCGGGTAATATACGATTATGAGAAAGACCTAGTGGCCACTTTCCCTGCGTTACTTCACCGTTATCTGAACCTGGGGGTGCGAAGCTGTTGGGATTCAGGCGGTCGTAGGCGTATGTTCGTGAACCGGGATCTGTGGATCCGAGATCCCCTCGAATAGGTTGAGGATTCTCAACGTCTTTAAATATAAATGGGATGCCCATATTGGCGTCCGCTGCTTGGCCAGGTGCTAGTTTGTATGCAGACTGGGGGACTTCCGCGCTATTTTGAGGGCTCAATTCATCTTGGACAACGCCAAGAAGAGCTGCACTACCTCTCAGAGGCGCCCTTTCTGATGATTCCTCGTTACCAGCAGCAGACCCCCAGCCATAGGGAACAGAGCTTTGAGGGAGAGCGTAGGCTGGTTGCACGATAGAGGCTAGCAGGGAAACATCGAGACATAGTCCCAATATCGATTGAGGGATCATATTGATATTGTATCAAAATAGTATATTTGTTTGGAAGGAAGAGAATATGAAAAATTGAAAAAGCCAGATAAGTCTTTCAGAGATATACAACACTAAGAGGATACGACAACTTCTTTATACCATGTTCGTGGCTGCTTGTCTCAACAAAAGAGGTCGGTAGCTGGAATCATGATGCAAGGACTTTTTTTCTGAATTAAGTTTTCCGCGGTTTCTCATCACTCCGATGCATATGCACGGAATTACCGGCAACCCCTTAATGTAGACCAACAAAGATGAAGCATTTGTCAGGATATGCTGGTAAAAATCTCGTGCCTTTCGCCAAAATCAACTTCATCAATGTTTAGGTATTTGTACAACTAAATACCATCCACATGTCTTGTCTTCACATGCTCGAGCTCTGTCAAAAATCCGACTATGTAAAAAGGATAAACATAACAATCATTAAATTTGAAAAAAATGAAAATGCCTGTGGTGCTATTTTCTTATTCTATAGTACTCAAGTCTCAGCCCGCATCGTTGGGGAAATTTGTTCAAGGCTATGCCCATATTCCTTTCAGATCAATACGCCAGCAAGTATAGAAACAAAGCGACTTTCCTTCAGCTCCTTGGGCCCTGAATCACCCAATTACATTCATCCAATTACATACTCACTCTAGTATGTCTTTCACGGGCGGATTTCAAATGTCAACCTAAGGACCCCTTGCTTCGCCCTCGAAAATATCGTTGTAACCTTGCTAATCCTTGAGAAAAGCGGAATATTCGGAAGTACGACGAAAATAGATTAGTACTCATGACTTGGTATTTAACCAAGAGAAGATAAATAAATTGATCATACTATCGAGTTCAATCCAGGTTATTATGCCCAGGCCATTTGGGAATCAGAAAAGGATAACTTTTCACATGTGCAGGTTGGGGTCTTTACGCGCAAGTATCTCGGGAGATTTCCGGGCCTAGCTCCAGACACACGAGCGATTTATTAGGCAATTATTACAGAAGGCATATTCCAGACAGAAAAATAAAAATCCCGCATGTCCTCGTTATGCAGTCTACTCCTTCACGAGGAGACCACATGTCTCCACATCCCCACCGGCCTCGTAGGGCTGAGAGTGGATCCGCATAATGGCTCTGCCTACGTGTAGACAGGGAGGTGTATTCAACTGATGACTTGTCTCCCTGGAACATGACTGCAAGGGCTACGAACTAAGCAAAATTTCTGGACTGTTGTGCCTCGCTACAAGTGCCCTTTTGGACACCAAACGAAATAGAAGCCAGTCCTTGCTCTTTCCGAGGAACTATCTCTTGTCTCCCGTCGAAAGCAAACAAGCAAACAAGATACTCTTCAAATGTAATGTCATTCCAAGGTTTATGAGTAACTGGCCGACCAACGGTGTTACTCCGAGCTAAAGCCCTAGGTTTGGACAAGCAGAGTGGCGTTGACGGCATACGCGGCCACAAAACAAGCTTTGACAAGCTTTGGAAACGCCCGTGACGGATTTCTGTTTGTCGCCGAGGGCTTCTTTAGAAGGCGCCCGGGCCTGCACGCTTTGCAGACTGATTGGCGTGGGGAGCCTTGGAGATGGGAAAAGTCGTTTGTACGTAGCCGTGGGTTATTCCATTGAACGAACAGCCAGTGTAACTTGCTCGTCCTAGAAGAGGAATTCGGAGTGTTGACTAGTTTCCAACAGTACTTTCTCAGAAAAGCTCCCTGGCACTTGAGATGTATGTCCCAGTTCCATATTTTGACTTTGGTAGATTGAAATTAAATCATACAGCATATTCATAATGAAAAAGTTGAAACTATTAATGAAGTATCTGTATAATTGCCACAACTCGAAAATGGTGCTAGATTAGGATAGAAACAGATAAATCTGCAAATCGTTGGGATATGCTTCGCCCAAAATCTAGATCATGCAGGAGCTATACATTATGTATTGGGTCTTAATTTTCGAGACTAAACTTTGTTAATATTTGTCATGATGCTTCCAAGGTTCTTGACATGCGCATATGATGTGATTGTAAGCTTTTTGAACCTAAACTAGTAGGAAATGAGAGGATGGACTGACTTCCGCTCAGTCCCGTTCTGATGATATTGGAAGCTTTTTTGTAGGTATCATAGGTACCTATGTGGCCTAGTTGTATACTATCATCGAATGTTTGACTGGGCACTACGCACTACCAAAGTATCTCCCTGGACTTTGTTTATTTGCTGATCTGCATCAGCATATCACAATAAAAAAGCAACCTTGACAAAGGGCTTCTTTCATTATGAAGGTGCTTAGGGGGTTGCCTATCTATATGGTTATAAGGAATACCAATTGAATAATAACCGTGTTAATTCAATGTTTGCTAATTTCCTTTACTTGGAAATAAACAAGGCTATATTATATATGTGCGTATAACTTCGTAGAGTCCTTGTTATACTTTAAGATCGTGGCAGTGAGCTATTTACGCTTTTGCTGCGCATTTCTTGGTCTCTGGGCCTATATTGCCTATGGTGTGTTGTTCATCCCCTAACGCTAAGAAGTCAGCATGATGGCACAAACACCTCACCCGAGGAGATGCATCACCTTTTTCTTCTCGGAAGTCTGAAGTCTGCCTTAGCACTGCCTCAGATGTAAACCGTGGCCCGAGTGGATCACCTGGCCCGGGGGCCGAACTGATCGCGGACTCCTTTACGTCAGACAAACCAACTTCATCCTAGCGCCTACCGCGCCCACGAATCAGCGATGAAAGATCATTCCATGATTTTCGGCTTAAACGAGAACGAGCCGAGAGCGAGCTCTTTGTTCCGTGTCGCTTTTGACCCCTGCAGTGCCCCGAACTAAACCTGACCAGAGCCGACTATGAGAGCCTGAATCTGCCTCGCCCCCCATTAGTGACTCCACACGGGCCCTGATTCTTGTGTCTTGGCTAGGCGCAAAAGTACTAGAAAACAATCTGGAAAAGTGTGGGTCTCACGTGTGGAATGTGGCCGATGGCCATGATTTTCGTCTTTGAAGGATTGCCCTGCATACCAGCTATCGTAGTAACAAAGCACCCCGAGAAGAGTCCAAGAATGGGCGGAACAGGATTGTCCGGTTGTATTGGCTACAGTGCACTCCTGGGGGACTGGTGCAATCGCGCATACCTCGGTGTGTCCGAGCGATTTGTCCAACGTTGAATCGTGGAATACTGTACTCTAGCGGTGTCTGTGATGAAAGTCTTGGTTCTTGGGTTTCCTGTTGGCGAAGGCCCCAAAGCAGTAAAAGCAGGTCGATTTGTTAGATCATTGATTCATTGACAAATGACCTTTCCCGGGTAGACGGCAGCCACGGTGACCAATCCATGTCTTGATGGTGGAGACCTTGGCTTCTTGGGCCTAAGGGCGTATTTGGGTCTCTGCGCCCCGGAGGCTCAGAGAAGAGGGCTTAGAGGATTGGGGGTCTTGGGTCAAGAAATGGTGTTCGGATGCTATTGCGATCATTGGTGAGATCCTTCATAGGGCGCCCCACTGCGGAGAAGCTATGTACCATCATCCCCTAAGGTGGTTGCACTTGGGAGTTGTTGCATGGCCAAGGTTTGTTCGGTGTTTACTGGGTTTAAAAACCTTACGATCTCCCCCTCCCGAATCCTTTACTTCATCTTGCATTCCCGTGCAGACTTGGATTCCCTGAAAATCATCCCACTTTCTGAATACTCATAATAACCCCCTGAATATGTCTACCAACGGTGCCGATCTTGGTAAAGCCCCCGCTGGGGAGCCTGCTGCAGCTCCTCGCCCTGATCGCGGTTTAGTGAAGGTCCAGCCTGCTCGTCTGGCTGATCTGCAGCCTCGATATGCGTCAACAATTCAACATGAGGATAATGCTGAAGCGCATGGATGGTACTCGCAACTAAGTAGGTTATCAGCGCCAAATATCGCGACATTTTCGCGATGCTAACCACTTTGTCATTGTCGCAGTTCACAACCTGGGAGCTTGTGTCGGATTCTGTGGTGCCATTCCCTGCTGTATTTGCTGCCCCAACCCATTCAAGCCGGTCGACCAAGGTCAAGTCGGTCTGGTTACGCGATTCGGACGGTAAGTACCTGAGTTTCAGCGATCATCAGACGCGGCTACTGATTAAATTTCCCCTCCAGCTTCGAGCGCGCTGTCGATCCCGGTCTGGTCAAGGTCAACCCACTCAGCGAGCACCTCACCACTGTGGACGTCAAGATTCAAATCGTCGAAGTTCCCCGCCAGGTCTGCATGACCAAGGACAACGTCACTCTCAACCTCACTTCTGTTATCTACTACCAAGTCACCTCACCACACAAGGCCGCATTCGGTATCGCCAACGTTAAGCAGGCTCTCATTGAGCGCACCCAGACCACTTTGCGTCATGTCATTGGTGCGCGCGTCTTGCAGGACGTGATTGAGCGCCGTGAGGAGATAGCGCAGTCCACATCAGAGATCATCGAGGAAGTCGCCGCCGGATGGGGTGTCCTGGTTGAATCTATGCTCATCAAGGATATTATCTTCAGCAACGACCTCCAAGATTCGCTTTCCATGGCTGCTCAGTCTAAACGGATTGGAGAGAGTAAGGTTATTGCTGCCCGCGCTGAAGTTGAATCCGCCAAGTTGATGCGCCAGGCTGCTGATATCCTGTCATCTGCTCCTGCTATGCAAATCCGATACCTCGAGGCCATGCAAGCCATGGCCAAGACTGCCAACAGTAAGGTTATCTTCTTACCTGCCATGAACCAGACCGTTAGCCAGCAACTGGCTGCGGCTGATAGTGCTGGCGAAGGTCCCAGCAACTATGGGCAGACAAGCAACCAGGTCGACGATGGCTTCCAACGGGCGATGAATGCCCGCGTGGTTGAAGACATCTAAATGACTTGATGTCTTGGAGCCACCTCGCTTCTTCCGGCCTTAGTTGCTTTTTGACTTTTCTGCTATGAAGATACGACCGTTTTTTGATCTTTGCATGTAAATTCTTATACATGAGGGAATCTCCCCCTCATCTCCGCCCATTGGTGCACACTCAGCCAGTTCACGGCGGGTAACATCTCGGGATTTGATATGTTTCTATTATGGCTGGACGCGACTGGATATTTGAAGATACCCACCCTCATTTGCACTTTGCAATACTTAAACGCGAAGTTTTGTGATTCGTCTATTTTAATAATCCTAGTTTAATTGGACTTTATTTCCTGAATTTTCTTCTTTGTTAAGTCTTCGTATATGTGAAGGATATAAGCAACCCCATGAATGATATTTTAACTTTGGCTTCGTATTAATTCCGATTTTATCGATGATTTGACGCCCAAACCGCTGCTTACACCCCTGTTCTCATCAGCGAGGTTGATAGTAGCCCACGTTATCTGGTGACTGAGTCAATAGACACCCATTGATATTACCATTTAGAGAACTTGACTATATGGGTAATGAGTAGTATGAAGAAAATGCCCAGGTGGTAGAATTTGAGGTATTTTTTAACTAGTGCTATGAAAACCTGCCGAATTGACTGGAGTGGTTCCAGAATTTGTCGATTTTACTCGAAATAATCAGCTTAGCCTCAGTAGGAATGACATCGCGCTATCATAATTTAAATCGTGTACCTATTTCATCGATTGGCTTCCTATTGAAGAATCATATACGGCCCAAAGAGCTCAAAACACGCTAAAACGAAGACATACAAATGAACCATGAGGTATCTTTCCCAAAAACGCCACGCTCAATCAAAATGCATTATGCCCACCAACCTCGTGTACTGTGGCAATCCGGACACCCAAAAAGAATAGGAACCCCATTCCAATGAAACACATCCTCCACCTTATGCGGATTCGCGCCTCGAGACGCCAATTCTGCCCTCGCAGCATCAAACCAAAGGTCTCGTACAGAGCTATGCATATTCTGAACATTTTGATCAGCTGCTCTACCCCATATGACAGAGTTCATTCGATCCTTTTCATAGGAATTCATGTCATGGTAGAAATTGTACATGAAGTCCTTGCGTTGAACGCGCTGGTTGCCGCCATCGCCAATCTCAGCGGAGAAGTATTCGACGATACGTACGAATGGCGACAAGGCGAGAAGGGAGCTGATCCAGGAATCATCACGCTCGCCCTCGGGGATCGTATATCGGATATATGAGACTAGTAAATGCATGCAATGGTGGGTAGCGACCAGAGCTGCCGTATTTGTGAAGGGGGGTTCGCGCAGAATCCGAGCTTGAAGATCTCTGTACATCCTTCGGCGCATGTCGAGTGGGACTGGAACGGTGAGTTTACCAGCTTCGTATTCTCGGAGGAGCATGTTTGTGTGCTCACGCCGGGCCGATGAATATGCTTCTAAGTAATATAATGTATAGTACCTTCACAGAATTAGCATCATGGATCATATGTGTCTTTAAGAAAGCAAGCTCACATTAAGGGCGCAATATAGAACCACATGCTATCCTTTGCTCTCTTTAGCAACAGGGCACGATTGCTCTTCTTTGGATCCAGCTGGTTTTGTTCCTCCTGCACATATCGATTCATCACACTGTCCGCAAGGAAATAGGCGAGTCTTGAGCATAGCCTTTGTCTTTGTCGAAGGGAATTCAGGTATCTAAACGTATATAGGTGACCACCGCGGGCACTTTTGGCGGGTGGGAACAGATCAGACAGGAGGACCACATCATCTTCGGGGCTTCGTGTATAGGTGCGGTCGTCGTCAATCGGGGAAGGGAGGGTGCCATGTCGGCGTTGGCGGAGGTATTGTCGAACTATCTCATGTTCATGAGAGCTCAAGACCTGGTTGAATGTCTTACAGACAAGCTTTAAGGAAAGGAAATCGGCGGTCCCGCAGTTGGAGAAGATTAAGATTTCGATCTCGACGGGGACACCCCACGGCGGTAGAAGTCTTGAGGTCTCTAGACTAATGAGCCATTAGCAAAATGAAGATCGTTCAATAGGCCCTCCCATTGTGTAGCACAAAGCTTACCCAAGTGTAGACGAGGAGCCTGGGAAGTCGCGTTGAGATCGGTCCTTATCCTTGGCGCCCGCTTTTCTTCCCTTTTGGATCGCTGCTTTGAACTTTTGCACCGATGGCAAGATTTTGGAGAAGCCAGTCATCCTGGGGTTGAACACCACATGGAACGACCAGCTCCGAGGCCACGAAGAGGAACAAGGTCGAGTCTATCTATGTCTCAAAGGGCGTTGAAATATGACTAAGCACGGAAAAGCACAGCCTGGATAAGTACGAGTCAGGCCTAGAATGCAGAGGCAGTCTAGCTGGACCGGGGTTAGATTCGAATAAGCATTCTTATTATAGATCTTTTCCTTACATCAGAGACAGAAATTGAATCGCCATTGCATTCAAGTGGCTTGGCTCGACGCTTTCTCGGAAGTAGTCGTTCTTCCAAATACATGCATGCATGACTGAAGTCTTTCCGCTATGCGGAGTACATCGCCTTTTCATTACGCGTCAGTGAAATGACGTACATACCGTTTCAGCGTTCGACCCTGGACAACTGGTTTCTTTTGCCTGTGTCAACCTTTGAATCGACAAAAGTCCATTTGAATACGGTGTTGAAGACGGTGGGTCTGACGAGCATCAGCTCCGATCATGCGGGGCTAGTTGCAGGGGCCAAATTCAACCTTAATCCACGACGCGACAGGGATAGATCTATAGAATGGAGCAGTCCTATGCTAGAGGCAATGGCGTCTTAGTATATACGTGATAATATTGATCAGCTCAGTATGCATTTGATGTCCATCTCGTCTATAAAAAATCCATGGACTCAAAACAACCCATCGTCTTGATGGCCGACAACGCCACAGGAGAACAAGCGCAATACAAAATTCAAACCCCCACAAATAGAAGAAAACAAACAAAAAACAGTGGTATCAAGCAGGAACAACAAATCCTAGTGCATCATGGTGCCAGAGGGTCAGAACGAAGTACAGAACCGTTCCTCTAATACACAATGCTTACTCGCATCATGTCGACTGGCAGTATCGAAGATGTACAGGATAACAAGAATAAGCAGATGCCAACGCATGGAAAGGTGGATCAGGTGTATCCAGATACACGGAGCATACTACCACTCATCTGGCACATCAGGTTCTTTGCCGTAAATGAGATTCCCGAATTGGTTATAGATTGGCTCATCGGGATCACCATTTTCTTTAGCCCAAAGACCCAAGTCATCATCGAAAAGATCTCGCTCTTGTCCTTCACAGACATCTGAGAAGGTGACCCAGTTTTCATCGTCAGTCCAAACTCCGCCTCGTCCACCACGTGTATCCCACCAGTTTTGACCGCCCAGTAAAGAAGACTGCGCGGCGTCAAACCCGCGAGAGGATCGCATGTATCGGCGAAGAAGAGCACGAGCCCAGGGGAAGAACCACATCTTCTCCCACCACTCATTGTGGAGTTTATGGTCACCATTCAGATGCGCGAGGACTGGCACACTGGCGGAGTGAGCGTTGGTCATTAAAGGAACGTTATGCCACGAATGCCCTTCCGGGTTAGGTAGCTTGTCGAGTGTGGCATTCCAAAGAGGATGGGTAGTCTGTTCTTTGGCGAAGCGACTTTGGTTGAATGGGTTCGCAAGCGAGGCAATATCGTCAGGAAGCAAAAGGCGGTGCTCCCGGGGAACGTGGTGCTGACCCTGTAGAAGCGATGTCTTGTTGATATCGTTATATTTGATCCACTCCACGTCACCTCGGGAATAAATTTGGTTGAAAAAGAGCTGCGACTCGAAATCCACGCCAATTCCGTACTCATACCGATGGCCGGTCTCAAGACGGAGACTGATGCTCGTTATATTGACAGGCTCGTCGATGCCCAGTAACTTGTAGAGCCATTCCTTGGCATCATTCGCGGTGCGAACCCGTTCCAATTCTCGAATGACTTCCTGTCGTCCGTACATTTGCGTCAAAGCCTGGTAATCGCCATGCTTCTTATTGCGCTGCTCCAGAATCTGCAAGGCCTCGTCGTAAATGAGTCGTAGATCCGCTGCTTGACCAATCACCGCACCGGGATTCAGATATCGAGGTCGATTGAGGCGTGCGTCCGTCAATTCGCCGTCCGGATAATCATCGGTCTTCCAGCCGTAGACGTCTGGTGGTAGCGACGACTGCGGCACAGAAACACAGCCGGCGTCCTCCTCCAAAGCGCTATAGCAGATTTTACTAGCACCGAATAAGACGCGTTGCGAGTATTTCTGCACAATATCCGGGGGCGAATTAGGGGTCGGATTCTCCACCTTGACGACCCCATATTTCTTGAGCAATTTCTGGTTGTTCTTTCGCAATATCTCCTGGAACCGTTTAACGAGGAGTTGGGGCGGAAGCTGGAAGAAGATATCGTCGGCATCAATTGCCAGGACTATGTCATGAGGTTTGACGATCTTGCTTTCCCTGAGATAGTTGCGCATACGGGTGATCCGATCCACCATACGTTCGAACGCGGTCGCGCCGTGCTTTTCGTGTCCGTATCCCACTAGAGTTGGAGGCGGGTACCCCAGGATCATTGCCGACGTTATCGCTCGACAAGTGCCGCGAGAGCCATGCTGCGCTGGCACCAAGACATGGAGGCCCGGGTTGGGTTTGTCCAGATCGTGAGGGAGGGTATCGTTGATAGAGATATCAATTCTTTGAGGAAGTGCGACCTGCGCATTTTCGGGGCGTTCGGGGAAAGGGTGACGTGAAGGGAACTCGGACCAGAAGTCTGGTTGTGATCGCTGTGAAAAAGATAACTGGTTAGTCCATTTTGGCCCATTTTTGTCGTCCTGGAATTGGCGATCGAGTCATGAGGCATGTCAATCCACTCGATCCACTCCATCAACTATAGCTTCAGGCAAATATCTTCAGCACAAGCAACTCACCTTTTGTGATGATGAGAGAAGATAAATAAACAAAAATAAAGCGACTGCAGAATATAAGATGGTTTTGGCTCTTGCTGTGCGAGGCCGGCGGGCAAACTGCCACATGGAAGCTGGCTTGGTCTCCTCGAACCGCGGCAGTGGCGGGCTCGACGGCGCCATCCTAAGCAAACTTTAAAGAGCCTCAGCGACAGGTAAAAGAGGAGAATAAATGACACATGTCGCGACACTTGAGAGAGGTAGTAGTGACGTTGGGAGGGTTCAATTAATCAGGGTACCGCTGGGGGGTACGCAATCGACGTAGGTGGAGATGGAAACGGCCCAGCAGTTGATCGGCGCGACCAAAACCCTTTTAGTAGCACGAGGTTACCAATATAGTAAGTAGCACGGGGGATTACTCTATACAGGACCATGTAACAGGTACTCCAAGGGTTTAAAAATTACACAAAAATATACAGACAATGGATTTTCCTATATAAAATGATCCATATAAATTATACTCTACTCCAAATAGATCTCTTCCTTTAACCTTTGCAGGTTACGGAATAGTCCACCCGCCGCTGCTCCACTATCAGCGTCTCGCCTGGGCTCGGATCGTGATTTGGGTCCGCGTTGGCTCTGCTCCGCCATGGTCTGTTGATGATCCAGATTGCGTCTTCGCTCATCCACCAAGCGGCCAAGATTATCGACGAATCGCTGACGCGCCTTCTCCTCTGCTGAGCCCTTCCATACAATTGCTAGTGTCCGGAGTGCTTCCACACGGCGGGTAGCTGCGTCCAACCCAGCACGTCCACCACCATCGCTGTCCAGCAGCTCCAGTATTTCCGAACGTAATTTCTTGGTGATCTCTTGTCCCTTTTCTTCCTGGTCACCACCATCAACATTGATGTCCGGCCCGGAAACGGATATAAATGAAGAGGAGAATGAGATTTCGGACGGGGGTAGTGGCCATTCCATTGCATCGCCAAAGGTCTGAACCACGTCCTCTAATCGCGAGCGGACTTGGTTGAGAGTACGTAAATTGGTGATATAGTCCGGATCAGCAACTGCCGCATCCTTCTCTTGAGCCGATCTTCGATCTTCCCCTTCCTCTTCCTTTGTAGATGCGGTTTCATCTGTCGGTTCTTCCTCCACCTCAGTCTTCTTCCCAGACAGTTCCGAAGCTTTTGTCTCCGAAGACTCTGGGACGAACTTGGTAATATCGTCATGTAGAACCTCAGTTAATGTCTCGGACAATCCAATGGTCTCTCCTCGTAAGACCTCCACCTCGTAGGCAAGACGTCCGCCACTGCGAAGAATCTCATCGCTCAATTGGGAAAGTGTACTGGACAAGCGAACATTCTGGGCGCTGATCTGTGAAAGGAGGGACTGCACTTGTGCGGAGAGTTCGGTCAATGGCACGGAGCCAGATGCTCGGGAGGCATTGGGTTGTAACGACGCGACTGTGAGTGGTGAAAGGGATTCGTTGAGAAATTCAGCTGGGTCGAAGTGTGGATCGGCGAAGTTGGGAGTTGTGTCTGTTGACTGTGGGACTTTGGCAGCTCGCGCTGTCGAGCTATAACTTAGAGAGGTCATGTGAGATGGTTTTCTGAGACCTTGGCTCTAATCCGTGGTATTAATTTATAACAATGACGACGAACTTGAAAGAGGCAAGCTGGGTTCGTCTAGGGTTCTTTTGGTGGGGAGGCCAGTTGGACAACCTTCGGTCTACGTCTCCGCCAATCAGTGAGTTGGCGCGGGAGCCCCAGCAAATGTTAGCTAATCAAGATTAAGACGCGCGAACTATAAGACCGCATCTTACTTTTGGCCAAAATGAATGCTTGGCAGTACAATTGAACTTGAATGAAAGTAAGTAAGAGATCCATTCCAGACAATTAGTTGATCTACAGAAATAAGAAATCTATTTAACATCGGTATGAAGTACAGTGTTTTCCATATCCACGCCGAGCAAGGCCCTTTCTGAGAGTTTCAGGATGACAGTCAAGATGCAATTCCCAGGTGATTTCCCTGACACTCATTCGGCTATGTTCTTTCTAATTCGTAATAAATCGAATAACTTCGTCCAAATCCTCTTCCGATAACTTTGGAGGAGCACCGCTTCGTTTTTGAGGGGTTGCCCGATTGTGAAGGCACGTCCATCCGGTTTGGTGCCTAGAAACCCAGCCTCTGACTCTATCTGACTGTAGCTCAGTCCTTTTTGACGATGATCGAGGATTTGAACGCGTTGATCTCGTTGAAGCTGCCGTTGACGAGGAGATGTTGAAGGTGGATCATTCTGAGATAATGTGGGTAAGGCCGCCTCTTGCGAGGGCATTATTTGGGGATTCTCGGGTCCGAGCATTTCAGTGTCTGGTAGATGGACAAGGAAATAGATAATTAACCTGTTAATTGGAAAAATAATATGACTTTTTTAGCAACGTATTTCAATTTTTGAGAGCTAAAGGAAGGGGTAAATACGTCATTGCTAGAAAACTTGGTGAATTACATGAGGTTTTTGAAAGGAGATGGGGGCCCATATACAGAAAGCTGGTACATAGATGGATGGAGCTCAAAGTTGTCTAGTCTCGTACTTGATATGAAACTATCTGTATAAAATTGAACAAATACGTTTGTATTTACGGCCTTCGTGGGCAATCTCCATATACTTAAGCTATATAGCGCTAGTCCTATAAAGGAAACTCGGATATTGAAATGTTTGTCGCGTTTGTATGCGGCGCGTCGACATCACTAAGTAACCATGAAATGGAACACTAAGCCTCACTTATAGTCAACAGCAGCTTGAGATTGAAGAACATACCTATGTACCATGGATCCGGCATCACAGTGGGAGCTTTTCAACACCTCCTGGACACTACATCGCCTTTCTCCACTGCACCACAAGAAAGATTGCAAAACCCTTCTCAACAACCAAACTGCCCTCAATACATACGCTGCGAGATTGCGCGATCAGTTGACCGGCGATGTTCTCGCTGGCATTCAAGCTACTACTAGCACACCAGAGGATGATGCATTATCCAAAACAGGTGCTCTGAAGGAATGTACCTGGCAATCCATCTCATCTCCACGCGACACCACGCAGGGTAGACGCGCTACTTCCTCTTTCCCTGGAATCCTGGTGACATTGACATATGAGAATATCGTTTACAAAGCTGCTCTGCTTGCGGAACCAAATAGTAATTCTAGACGTGGCTCTGTGCGGGGTGGGTCGACTTTCCTCCCATTACTATTGACAAAATGCCCCAATGCCTTGCGTCAGACATTTATTACCTTCCTGTCATCCAATTTTGATGCGTACTGCGCCCCCCTTCGTCTTCCCTCGGCATTCCTCTGTCATGGACTGGAAACTTTAATCGGTGAATTGCGCGCTCGAGGAGGGCCCTCTTCAGATGATACTGTCGAAGAGGTAATTAGGGAATTGCAACTCACGTTATCTTTCTCGGCGGCGATTGCCCCTGCGCTGCGATCGCTTAACGTCGGTATATCTCGAGCGTCTTTGGTTGGATTCCTACATAATGACGAAAGCGCTTCGAATCGCACTCTGAAACAAAAGTTGCGTTGTCCTTTGATTCCGAATCTTACTTCCTACCTGGAGACACATCTAGCGATGCAGCTTGATCTAGATGGATCATCACCAGATGAGATTGCAAAGCAACATGTTCGATTGTCTAAAGTTACATGTGCGGCTTTTGTTTTGGGGAGCGACGGACGCATGAAACTCGTTGTGGATTCGACGCAGTCCGGGGATCAGGAAGATGAACGGGTAGCGAAAAGTCAGGCTGCTCTTCAAGCTAGCGAGGCATTGCTTCGCGCTGTTATCAAGAAGGCCATCATTCATGATCAGCCTGCTACATGAGAGGGACTCGAGTCATGCCAAAATTGACATTTATTCAACATTTCTCGGGGAATATGAAGGACCACTACTACTGTTGGCTACAGAGGGCGATACCCTTTCACGGCTTATCCAAGGTTTTCAATCATCCTGTATGATTGAGTGAAATAATGGGTGCGATATGTCTTACCACATATTATGTTGAACAGAAGACCGCAAGTGTGAGCCCCTTGTTTCACAAAGAAGAGAAAAGTCATCCTGAGTCCAACATTCGCCTCACTTTTGCCCGAAACTTTCGATGGCAGGTGACTGTCAGAAGTGATGAGTCACAATAATGGCTTATGTAGCCCAACAAGCTACTAGAGAATACCTCCTACGGATGGACGGAAGAACAACGGGCAGTTGCTGGCAGCGCTAAAACTATATCTATTGGTTACTGAGGCGAAAGTATTGTGAAATCACGCTCCCGTGAGAATGAATTGACAAATTGATTTTAGATGCATCGCTCAGTAACAAGAAATTTTAAACCGAAATATGATATACGCTCGTATTTACAGAGCAAGGCCATAATGCCATATAGTCACCCGAAAGTGAGTATAATAACAATTCTCTAACGGTAAACGCCAAGGGGAGTAGTTAGTTTCCCAATTAGTTTCCATCCCATCGCTCCTCCGTCTCTGCTAGGCGGAGAGCCTCGTCAACGCTGGGCACAAAGTGTGAGATGCCACCGCACTCATCAACAATGCCGCTGCGTTCAAACATGCGATATACGCTTTCGTTGGCTACGCGGCAGAAAAAGACCCTCGTTCCGTCATCCACATAAGCGCGCACAATGTCCCACATGACCTGTGTGCCGGAGCCATCAATGCTGGTGACACCATGAACATCAAAGATGATGTTCTTGTTATACTCGGCAGGTCGCATGCGAGGAAGAGAGGGATGGGCCCGATTGGTCCCATAGAGCTCCAACCGACGAAGACGGTTCTTCAGGTCGCCGGTATTAGCGAATGTCAAGGGCTCAGGGATCTTGACAATCAGAGCACCCTCGATAATTTCGACGTTCTCGGGCCGAAGTTCCGCGTTCTCAAAACGACTGGTGCCAGGCACTTTGCCGAGAATCTGTATGCGAGGTTGGGTAGCATGGCGGATAAGAATTATGACAGAAACACCAATGCCAATAGCCATACCCAACTCTAGAGAGTAGAAGATGGTTGAAACGAAGATGAGGAACATCAGCATGAGTTCTGTCCAGCCACGGAGATGGAGGAAGAAAACGAGATCATGTGGACATTCTTCAACGAGAGAAAATGCCACGACAGAAATCATAGAGCCGAGGACAGCTTTCTAATTCATCGAAAATGGAGATATTAGAGTAACATTCAGTATTATTTACGAGAGAGGGGGTTTTCACGAACCGGCAGATAGTAAAGATAAGGTAGAAGTACCAGAATACCGATGAGCGTGATAATACTGATGAAAACACTGCTCATCGGAGATCGAGCACCAGTTTGGGCATTGAGCTTACTGCGGCCATACCCACCAAACGCAGGGAGTGTCATAAAGCAACCACCCACGAGGTTTGCTACACCCAAAGCTACCATCTCGCGATTGGCACTAATGCTCATGCCTCGAATTCCATCAGTCTTGACCTCAGCCAGACCCTTTGCCGCCACTGAAGATTCGAAGAATCCAAGCAACGTGATAATAAATGCTTTGCTCATGGCGGTGCGTATGTAGTCCATATATTTTGCTTGAAATGGCCATTGGAAGGCAAATAGACCGCTTGCACTGATCTCCGTGTGTCCCATCAATTCGAGACCTTTATCCTCCCAATTGAGGCTCGAGGCCAAAATAGCGGACAGTATGACAACTAGACAACGATCTGGAAAATAAACCACTTGAGGGTAACGGGGCTCTAAGTACTTTTTCAAAGTTCTAAGAAAGGATTAGCGAGAATAAAACGAAAACGGGTTACTAGCACTTACCTGAACAACATGATGCTCGTAAAACTGACAAGCGAAACCATGGCTGTGAGTAAATGGATATCCCCGGTATTGCGAAAGATGAAAGTCAATTTTTCAACCGTGGTGCCATGACTAGCGCCTGTCTCAGCTGCCCTCTCCGTAAGACCCAGCTCCGAGACTAGTTGGTCAACAAAAATCACGAAGCCGATAGCTGTAATAAACCCTCTTAAAAAGGGCCGACTAAGCATGTTATCCAAAAAGCCCAATCGAGTTAGCCCGGCAAGAAGGATCATGGCACCGGTCATCGCGGTGGCGATGCCTACTACCATAGCACTCTTTATGGTGATATCTTCAGGAGAATCGGTGGGTAGAATGCTAGCCTTGACAATCGCGCCTGTGAGCAGAGAACCTGCTGCCTCTGGGCCCAGCACCAAAAGTGGGCAACTTCCCAAGATCGCATAGATGAAAGGATGTATCACAAAGGCGTAAAGACCGTTGACCGGGGGCGCATGGGCAAGGTTGGATGCCAAGGACAAGGCCATTGGAATATAGACAGATGAGATAGTCAAGGCAGCTATCAAGTCTCCCCGTACGAAAGACCATTGGTACTGTCCAATCCAATTAAAGAAAGGAATATAATATGATATGTAGCTGGGAGCGCATCAGTACTTCTGTACCTGACTTCCTACGGTGACTTGGAAATAGGATACACAGAAATATGCTTACAGTTTCTTAGAATCATTGATAGATAGCGCCGAGAGAGAGGATTTCATTTGCGAAGTGTATTCCGAATCTTGGCGAGAGTGTGAGTTACCTTCATCGCCAGGGAAGGCACCAGATGCTGCCCCGGCATCGCCTGTTCCATTTCCCGAACCGCGGCTTTGCGATGATTGCAAGTAGGCATATCTTTCGGCTGTTTCGACATGCGGCGAGAAAGTACCATGGCTGCACCGTCTCTCACCGCAGGCAGGATTCGAGCGGTCGTACGACTCGAGGAGACGGGTTCTCACGTCCGGTTCACTTGTAATGCCTAATCCTTGCGTATTTTGTACCCCTCTAGTTGCAGACTCGGTACCTGAAACTGGCCTTGCGCGAAAGATATCTGCCAAGCGCTCCCGCAGATTGCTAGCATCTTCGGCATCTTGGCCGATCAATGGGCTCGACTCGGACATGGGGGCGCGTTTGGGGGCAGTCGACCATGCGTTATTTTCAAAGATGTGGGACGGTAACACCCTCCATCCGTGGATTATGATGGAAGAATAATAAGTAAGTCCACTATTGGGGGAAATGAGAGAAAGAAAGAAAAAAAAAAGCAACTCCAATATGTCGTGGCTGGCTAACAAGGGCGGTGGCCGCTAGGGTCTGATAAGCGGGGACCCAGGATATTCACGGCTCCTCCTCATGCAGATCCATCCAGTAGGAGCTGTCGGGTTAGAAGCGTGATGAGACAGAAAAGGGCCCGATCGGCATATGACTGGGTATGGCAATTCGTGACTAATTATTTGCCTGTGCCACAATCGGACTAGATCAGGATGAGACTAATGGAATCAAGAGGTAGATGTACAAACAGATAGTCAAGCTTGAACGTAATTCCTCCATGACAAGCTGCAGTCATCAGAACCTTGAATATGCCGCGGAGCCACAAAAGGCGGTGAGTCACGTGTGATGATATGGAAGTCGGAGAGTCATGTGACCGTGTGGGTTTTGAGCCCGCCACAATGGTGATTTGAAGCGATTGTGCTTCCGCCCAACGAGATCAATCCTCCCTGTCGAACCCCCCGATCCTCTCGATTTGCTCGGAAAGTTGTCTTCAGTCTCGAGCTCACCTTTACCTCTAGGACTGCCGTCTCATCAGTCCTCTTTTTACCCCCAAAATTGTGTTTGAAAATCACAGCGCAACCCCGCCAAAATGTCGTTAACAAATTGCCGTTTTTACGAGGAGAAGTATCCTGAGGTGGATAGCTATGTCATGGTCAATGTCAAGCAAGTAGGTTTTGAAAAACACGTCTATCTATGCGCCTAGCCATGCATAGCCTTTCTAACTGGGCTTGGTATAGATTGCCGAGATGGGCGCATACGTGAAGCTGCTTGAATATGACAACATCGACGGCATGATTCTGCTTTCTGAACTGTCCCGGAGACGTATTCGCAGTATCCAGAAGCTTATTCGTATTGGTCGTAATGAGGTCGTCATTGTGCTCCGTGTCGACAAGGAGAAGGGCAAGTTTCCACCGGGCGTCATCCAGCGATCTAGCCACTGACTCATATGGCATTGTAGGTTATATCGATTTGTCCAAGCGTCGTGTTTCCCCCGAGGATGTCGTCAAGTGTGAGGAGCGTTACAACAAGAGCAAGGCCGTACACTCGATCATGCGCCATGTCGCCGAGGCCACCCAAACTCCCCTTGAAGAATTATACCAGAAGATCGCCTGGCCACTCGACAAGAAATACGGCCACTCCCACGATGCTTTCAAGATTTCTATCTCGTATGTTTTCTTGTACTTTGCAAAAGTTTCTGCTACTAATGACTGTTTATAGCAACCCCGAGGCTTGGAACGAGATCGAGTTCCCCAGCGAGGTCGTGAAGAAGGAGCTGCAGCAATACATCAGCAAAAAGCTCACCCCCGCCCCCACTAAAGTCCGTGCCGATATCGAGGTTACCTGTTTCAGCTACGAGGGTATCGACGCCGTCAAGACCGCCCTTCGCACCGCCGAGATTGAGAACACCCCTGAGAACCAGATCAAGGTCAAGCTTGTGGCCCCTCCTCTGTACGTCCTGACCAGCCAGTGTCTGGACAAGAACGTCGGTATTCAGCAGCTTGAGGCCGCTATCCAAAGGATCGATGCCCAGATCAAGGCTGCTGGCGGTAACTGCATCGTCAAGATGGCGCCCAAGGCCGTCACCGAGCACGATGACGCTATTCTGCAAGAGCTCATGGAGAAGCGTGAGCGTGAGAACCAGGAGGTTAGCGGAGATGAGAGTGGCTCCGAGAGCGACGAGGGTGTCCCCGAGTAAAGAACCCGTCCGAATAACGGAATCATGGCCCGGTGTACATCGGCAATGTCGACATGTGCCAAAGGCGAATGAGGAGGGGGGAATATGGGCAAAATGGATAGAGAAAATCATGCACATTTTACGCGATCAACGGAAAAAGAAATGGCTTGATGGCTCCATGTGCTACTGGGCACGATTGCAGTCAGAAGTTGCCTTTCCTAACAAGGACAGTCGCCTGCGCCTCGGGTCCGGAGGGTGTTCTATCCACAAGCAGGCGCGACGTGCCGTTTGGCAAGGTCTCCGTGCTCTATCATTCTAATCGAATGATTGGTCTGCGCGGGATGCAAATTCTGATGTATATATGGTGTGATGTAACCGAGACGTTCAATGCCAATGATGCTTCTAGAACTACTTATCTATGTATGCAGTAGTGTGTATTATGAGCCTTTCGTGGCGCTTTAGTTTTATACTATACCTAGGTAGATTCTCGTCAGTCGCGAACCAACATTCGAAAGTGTTACACAGGTTCGTCAAATAGACTCCGCAGTCATCACTGGCCATGGTCTATCACTCCAGGGTTCCCCTGATAGCGGGGAACGGCGCTTGGATCCGTGTTTCCGCTGATCGTTTCTTCACCGCGCTTCAGCAACTCCTCAGACCAACTTTGTGCAGTTGCTCTTCTGTCTAAGCAACGCATTGCTTCTTCATTCTCACCATGGGTCACTGGAGAGATCTTTTCAGGTTCGATCGCAGCCGTGCTCGGCACCGCGTGGCTGTAGAACGTCGGAGACGTACGTCATAACAAAGAGCGTGTAACCCGATCATACTAACCCAGCCACAGTTCTCCCCTCCTATATTGCCGATGAGCCACAGCCTTCTGATTCTTCTAAAGAGATTGCTAAAATTGCACTTCGATTGAAATATCAAATTGAGCAGGTCGTCTGCTGTGAGGTTGATGAGGGTGTTTTGACCGACCCAAACAGTCGTATTATTACTCCCAGTGTCATTGAAACGGCAAAGGGAGCTGGCGGCGAGGATTACAAGGCATGTGTAGTCTACTGCCTACTCGTCTGTCTGCGATGGTTTCAAATCCAAGCTTCTGTCGAGCTTTGGGATGCTGATCTCCATGAAGTTCGAGCTGTGGCCTGTGAGGTAATCGCCAAGCGGATGTACGATCGCCCCCGCCCCCTACGGAGTAGCTGAAGGTCAACATTCATTTTTGCTAACAAACCCAATAGTATTGAAAATGAGAAAGACCAGAGTTATCTACTTAAACATGTTTTGCTTAAACGCTATTCTATATTTGCCGAAGGTGTCGAAACCGATCCGGCCAATGTTATTGAACGCTCTGTGGATCTACATGCTTTGAGGATCATTGGCTCTGCGGGTTATCAGAAATGCATTCAATTCCTGTGGCGTGGCTGGATATGTCAAGAGGAAGGCAATCCAACAAACTTCGTCGAATATGAAGGAAAATCGGATACTAACTATTGGGCTCACTTCCATCCAGATCGGATGCGAACACCGCTCTACCAGAATATCTGCCAGATCGTCTTCTCGCTCATATATCTTGCTGTATATACTGCTGTTATCAATACTGTCAACCCAACAGGTGACATTGATGTTGCCGAGGGTGTCCTATACGGGATGACTCTAGCATTCATCTGTGATGAGGCAGTCAAGTTTTGGAAAGTCGGCTGGAATTATCTCGAATTCTGGAATGCCTTCAACTCGACACTTTATGGTCTGCTCGCTATTTCTTTCGTCTTGCGAGTCGTTGCACTGGCCCATTCGACTTCCAATAACGATCACGAGCGTCAAATGTTTAATGGGCTGAGCTATAACTTCCTGGCTTTCGCAGGACCTATGTTCTGGATGCGAATGATGCTCTACTTGGACTCGTTCAGGTTCTTCGGTGCTATGTTTGTGGTCCTCAGAGTTATGATGAAGGAGAGCTTGATCTTCTTCGCTCTCTTATTTGTGGTTCTGGCTGGGTTCTTCCAGGCCTTCATTGGCATGGCCCAGGTGGATGACGATATACCCATCACTCGACTTATCATCCAAGGAATGGCAAACAGTGTCATGCAAAGCCCTGAATTTGAGACTTTTCAAGAATTTGCCTTCCCTTTTGGAATTGTCCTTTACTATGTGTTTAACTTTGTTGTCATGATTGGTATGTGCTTTTGACCTAATATTTTCAAACATGTCACTAATTTGTCATAGTTCTGTTGAATATCCTCATTGCGCTCTATAACAGTGCCTACGAGGATATTTCCGGGAACGCGACTGATGAATACATGGCCATCTTTGCTCAGAAAACCATGCAATTCGTCCGTGCCCCAGATGAGAATGTCTTTATTCCACGTGAGTATAATTCTTTATGGTGTGATATATAATGTCAACAAGTCACTGACTTTGAACGATTTAGCATTTAACCTGGTCGAGATTTTGTTTGTCAGTGCCCCATTCGAATGGTGGCTCACAAAAAAACAATATGCGAAGCTCAACGACCTCGTTATGGGTGTGATCTACTCCCCCCTTCTTGTTCTGACTGCCTGGGTCGAGACACGCCAGGCTGAGCAAGTCCAGTGGAATCGTCGCCATGGCGAGGAAGACGAGGATGACCGACAGGAGTGGGAATTGGTAGCAGAGGATGTGGACTTTGAGCTGGATGATTCTTGGATGGAGGAAGTGAAGCAAACTACTCCCGATATCAAGACTGATAGCTGCACTCTTGAGATTCGCCAGTTGCAGCACCAGGTGGCAACCTTGACAGAGTTGGTGAAGGCTTTGAGTCAAGAGAGGGGCGTTGTGGTAGATGGACTTGGCTGATCGTGATCATGCTCGATGATCTATCCTGGTGTAATTCCAGGTTATTGTTGAATTGCGTGTGCAAATGTTATGCTACTGTACGTACTGAATTGATCTTGGCGGTGCATTATGAGGTAGGTAGCCACGGCAAGACTCGGTCTCGTCAGAAATGGATCATGAAATCTGGGAATACGAAGCACGAAAGCAAACAGGATTGATGTACTAGTTGCACAGGACAGTGAACGTAAGGTTTCAACAATTGAACTTGAACTTTGGAATATTGAAGTAGTACCTACTACCTAGTACGTGCAAATTGCATAATAGGTACATATGTACTAGTACCTAGGTATATATATGTACCCCAGCTCTGGAGGTAGTATATTACCGTGACCTACTTCACTGGCAAGTTACTACTACTAGTACTTCCAAAAAGCCACAGCCCTCAGGCTTGGACCTCGGAAATGTTATGGCTGCTAATGTTTAATCATAATGTTCCAATGTATACTGTAGATTGGTAGGGAATAGATTTCGAGTTGCCATGTAAGGTTGACAAATAAAAAGGAATCATACTAAAAAATGACAAAAAAAGATATTCAAGGTTGTTCTTAGGAATAGCCGAACGCGGGGGTCGAACCCGCAACCTTGAGATTAAGAGTCTCACGCTCTACCGATTGAGCTAGCCCGGCAGGGCTGGTTGGAAGGGCAGCAAATTGTGGCTTCATAAACCAGAAACTGTGCGGTGGATCGCCGCTCAAGTGTGGAGCCCGAGTAGAACGAAATACGAGCCTTACATAATCCACCTAGCGTGTCCGCTGCTCGGGCGAACCCTCTGGAAACCAAATTTACTTATCAAGGTGGCTTCTTCTGAGCTCTCCCTGGAGACATTGTGCATCTTCTTTATGATTTTTTGATTTATCTTCTACTTGACCCTTTTTGTGGTCCCCTAGACTGCCATCATGTGAGTTTGTTGATTGAGTCCCTTTCCCATGTTGATGCATCTTCAGTCTAACCCATATCAGGGCAAAACTCGCAGATGACCCTCAGATCCAACATGCGTCCCTGCATAATCCTCTCCCTCTGCAACTTCATACCTATATTTGGCCATTTCTGATCATCTGGCCCGCATTCTTTGCCTTCTATCTATCTGAAGAGCGTTATGATACCTACATTCAAGGCCAGGAATGGACCTTCGTTTTTGCGGGGTCCATCATCACGGCCCAGTCCCTCTTGTGGTTGATGACCAAGTGGAACATTAACCTCAAAACCCTGTTCACATCCACCCGTGCTAGCTCTATCGACAATGCGCGCCTGATTAAGGTGATCCCGATCACCAATGCCGGCTCTGCGGAAATTTGCGACCTGATCCACGACCATTCTGGTAACAAGAAGACCCTTTCGTTCCTTTTCCAGAAGCGCCGTTTCCTCTACTATCCCGAGCGCGGTACATTTGCACCCCTTTCGTACTTCCTCGATGAGGAGCCCAAGCCTGCCCTGAAGCATTTCCAGCAGAGCAAGGGTCTGACGACCAAATCGGAGATCGAGAGCATCCACGACCACTACGGCGACAACACTTTCGATATCCCCGTGCCCGGATTTGTGGAGCTCTTCCAGGAACATGCCGTTGCACCATTCTTTGTATTCCAGGTGTTCTGCGTTGGATTGTGGATGCTAGATGAATATTGGTATTACTCTTTGTTCACTCTCTTCATGCTTGTCATGTTTGAGAGTACAGTTGTTTGGCAGCGTCAGAGAACCTTGAGCGAGTTTCGCGGAATGAACATCAAGCCATATGACGTTTGGGTTTACCGTGAAAACAAGTGGCAAGAAATCACTAGCGACAAGCTTCTCCCCGGCGATTTTATGTCTGTTAACCGCACCAAAGAGGATGGTGGCGTTGCCTGTGATATTCTGCTTCTCGAGGGTAGCGTTATTGTCAACGAGGCCATGCTTTCTGGTGAGAGTACGCCTTTGCTTAAGGACTCTGTGCAACTCCGCCCTGGTGAGGACTTGATTGAACCTGAGGGTCTGGATAAGAACTCTTTCGTGCACGGAGGAACCAAGGTTTTGCAAATCACCCACCCTAACGTTCCTGCTGAAGATGCTTTGAAGAACTTGGCTCCTGGTATCACAATGGCCCCGGATAATGGCGCCCTTGGTGTAGTCGTCAAGACCGGATTTGAGACCAGCCAAGGTAGTCTTGTCCGAACCATGATCTACTCTACTGAGCGTGTCTCTGCCAACAATGTTGAGGCTTTGCTGTTCATTCTTTTCCTCCTATTTTTCGCACTGGCTGCCTCTTGGTACGTGTGGCAGGAGGGTGTTCTCAAGGACCGCAAGCGATCTAAGCTGTTACTCGACTGTGTCCTTATTATTACCAGTGTCGTGCCTCCAGAGCTGCCCATGGAACTGAGCTTGGCCGTCAACACTAGCTTGGCTGCACTCAGCAAGTTTGCTATCTTCTGCACAGAGCCCTTCCGTATCCCCTTCGCTGGACGTGTTGATATTGCTTGCTTCGACAAGACCGGTACTCTGACTGGAGAGGACCTTGTTGTCGATGGTATTGCTGGTCTTAGTCTCGGTCAAGCTGGTGCCAAGGTGGAAGCTGATGGAGCTCACACTGAGCTGGCCCGGGCTGAGGCCGTTGGCCCCGATACTGCTCTTGTTCTTGCTAGTGCTCATGCTTTGGTGAAATTAGATGAGGGTGAAGTTGTTGGTGATCCCATGGAGAAGGCTACCTTGCAGTGGCTGGGTTGGGTCCTGGGCAAGAACGATACTCTCATGTGCAAGACCGCTCCCCCCAAGCTCAACGCCCGCCCCGTCGAATCTGCTCAGATCAAGAGACGCTTTCAGTTCTCTTCTGCTCTCAAGCGTATGAGTACCATCTCTACAATCACCGCCAACGACCCGAAGACTTCCAAGAAGACCAAGGCTACTTTTGTCAGCGTTAAGGGTGCGCCTGAGACCATCGGTCGCATGCTGATCACCCCTCCACCTAACTACGAAGAGACCTACAAGCACTTCACTCGTAATGGTGCTCGTGTCCTCTCCCTGGCTTATAAGTACCTTTCCTCTGAGTCTGAACTGTCTCAAGGTCGCGTGAACAACTTTGTTCGCGAGGAAGTTGAATCCGAGTTGATCTTCGCTGGTTTCCTTGTTCTCCAATGTCCTTTGAAAGATGACGCAATCAAATCCGTTCGCATGCTGAATGAGAGTAGCCACCGTGTTGTTATGATTACTGGTGACAACCCCTTGACTGCTGTTCACGTCGCTCGTCAAGTCGAAATTGTGGATCGTGAGGTTGTTATCCTTGATGCCCCCGAGCATGATAACTCTGGCACCAGAGTCGTTTGGAGGACTATTGATGATAAGCTTAACACCGAGGTTGACCCAACTAAGCCTCTGGACCCTGAAATCCTCAAGACCAAGGACATCTGTATTACTGGTTATGCTTTGTCCAAGTTCAAGGATCAACAAGCTCTCCCTGATCTTCTTCGTCACACCTGGGTTTATGCTCGCGTGTCCCCTAAGCAAAAGGAAGAAATTTTGCTTGGACTCAAGGATGCTGGTTACACTACTCTGATGTGCGGTGACGGTACCAATGACGTTGGTGCTCTCAAGCAAGCTCATGTTGGTGTTGCTCTTCTGAATGGTTCCCAAGAAGACTTGAACAAGATCTCTGAGCACTTCCGCAACACCAAGATGAAGGAGCTGTATGAGAAGCAGGTCAGCATGATGCAACGCTTCAACCAGCCTGCTCCCCCAGTTCCTGTCCATATCGCGCACCTCTATCCTCCCGGTCCCAGCAACCCCCACTACGAGAAGGCCATGGAGCGAGAGGTGGCCAAGAAGGGTGCTGCTGCCGCTGCCGCTATCAAACCCGGCGAGCAGATTCCCACCATCACCTCCCCCGGTGCCCAGGCCCTTCAGCAGAATTTGACTTTCCAGCAACAGCGCCACCAGCACGCCCAGGCTACTGCTGCTGGTTTTGCTGACAAGCTCACCACTTCCATGTTGGAGCAAGAGCTTGATGACAGCGAACCGCCCACCATCAAGCTTGGTGATGCTTCGTGTGCCGCTCCGTTCACCAGCAAGCTCGCTAATGTTATTGCTATTCCCAACATTCTTCGACAGGGTCGTTGCACTTTGGTTGCGACAATCCAGATGTACAAAATTCTTGCTTTGAACTGTTTGATTAGCGCCTACAGTCTGAGTGTCATTTACTTGGATGGCATCAAGTTTGGTGATGGCCAAGTCACCATTAGTGGTATGATGATGAGTGTCTGCTTCTTGTCAATTTCCCGCGCGAAGGTATGTTGCAAAACCCCCCCAGGTTGAACAATTTTGATACTAATTACATGTAGTCTGTCGAGGGATTGTCCAAGGAGCGTCCTCAGCCAGGTATCTTCAATGTGTACATCATTGGATCTATTCTCGGTCAATTCGCCATTCACATTGCCACTCTGATCTACCTGTCCAACTACGTTTACAAGATTGAGCCGTAAGTTTTTGACATCTGACAAAAATCAACATGACTCCAACTAACAAAATCTCTAGGAGATCCGACAACGTTGACCTGGAGGGCGAGTTCGAGCCTTCTCTTCTCAACAGCGCCATCTACCTGCTCCAGTTGATTCAGCAAATCTCCACATTCTCCATCAACTACCAAGGCCGTC
This sequence comes from Talaromyces sp. PF30-5, assembly GCA_023626375.1. NCBI lineage: Eukaryota > Fungi > Ascomycota > Eurotiomycetes > Eurotiales > Trichocomaceae > Talaromyces > Talaromyces sp. PF30-5. Next base: position 791,335 of record JAMAGU010000008.1, on the reverse strand, counting down.
CCTTCCGCGAGTCTATCCGCGAGAACCGGGCTATGTATTGGGGACTTGTCGCTGCCACGGCTGTTGCTTTCTCCTGCGCCACTGAGTTCGTCCCCGAGATTAACGAGAAGCTTCGTCTGGTCCCATTCAGCACTGAGTTCAAGGTTACTCTGACTGTACTGATGATCTTCGACTATGGCGGTTGCTGGATCATCGAGAACGTGCTCAAGCAGATGTTCAGTGACTTCCGTCCGAAGGACATTGCTGTTCGTCGCCCCGATCAGTTGAAGCGGGAGAGTGAGCGCAAGGCAAAGGAGCTAGCTGAGGCTGAAGCCCTGAAGGAGCAGCAGAGAAAGGTTTAATTACCCTGTTAGCATGAAGGCTTATGAGCCAGCATGTACTGTATACATAGAAAGGTTGAAGTTTGGTTCATAGAACTGCATGGCATCTAATACATGGTTCTGTTTTCGATATAAAGAGCGCCTACCAAAACTGCAATGTAGACTCGAGTTCTGGCTACTTCAAGTGCTGAAGTATTGCTCATCAGATTCATGAAACGTAGATCTCAATTGCAAAGTAAAAATTGTCTGGAGTCTCGAATTCGTCAACCCGTACAAAGCGCGGCTACTGGTGGTAGCTTATACTTCCTTTAAGCAGGGGTTCTCATACTAATTCCAGGTATAGTCTACCTGTCTATGTGAAGGTCTCACAATGTTGCGTTCGTACCAACTCGGTCGTCCTCTGGCCTAATTTTGTCCTGAGAACATAATTACTATAAGATCAAAAAGAAGACCGCATCTAGGAGATCTAGATTTGGATCATAGATTTATTATCAATCAGGCACCACGGCTCCGGTTTTCGCTGGGCTGGCTAGATTACCCCGTCGTTGACGCTATGATCTCATCGTCTCCAACAAGAACATTTCTACTTCCACCTCGACTCTTACTCAACTGCAATTTCGCGATTCGCAAACACTGCATTGAACAAAATGGCATCCAAACTGACACTCCAGTCAAAGCACAAACTGCTTTCTGGCCATGAGATTCCAGCCCTCGGCTTTGGGGTAAGTACTCCGCTTGAATAACCCCTCATTGCAGGCGTAGTCGAGGCACAGAAATCAGATTGAATCCAGTTTGCTGACCATAAAATGAATCCATAGGTCTACATGATGTATGTATCAATAATGTCTCGGATAACAGTCCACAACTAATCAACCTAGTCCGCCATCTACAACCGACAAGGTAGTCCAGGAAGCTTTGAAGATCGGATTCCGCCATGTATGTACCCGTTCCCACGAAATGAATGTCGCAAGAGAGCAATAATTAATCTCAAACTTGCAGATTGATTCTGCCATCATGTATGGGAACGAGAAAGGCTGTGGCCGCGCTCTCCAAGCCTCCGAGCTGGACCGATCAGAGATCTTCTTGACAACCAAGATCCCACCCGGATCAATGGGCTATAATGCTACCAAGAGAGCCATTGCAAAGAGTCTTAAAGAAGCAGACACTGCCTACTTCGACTTGTAAGTTCTCCAGACCACCACAAGAAATCCTTATTTACACCTCTAGGATCCTGATCCACGCACCCTACGGCGGTCAGGAAGCCCGTCTAGGCTCCTGGAAGGCCCTCGTTGAAGCCCAACAGGACGGCCAAGTTCACTCAATCGGTGTTTCTAACTATGGGATCCATCATCTCGCAGAGTTACAGGGATACATCGAAAGTGGGGGTGGTGGTGAGATTAGCGTTGGACAATGGGAGCTACACCCCTGGCTAGACCACTCAGATATCACAGAATGGTGCCAGAAACGTGGTATCATAGTTGAGGCTTATTCGCCTCTTGCGCACGGCGAAAGATTGAACGAGCCTGTCCTGGTTTCTATCGGAAAGAAGCACAATAAATCCCCGGCTCAGATTATGATTCGCTGGAGTCTGCAGAAGGTAAGTACAATACATATTATATTTTTGTTTGCTATATTTTATATCTTATCTCGGTGGCCGAGAACATATGGAGATTCTTGAGGCTGATCTGAACTAATAGGGATTTCTGCCTTTGCCGAAATCTAAAACGCCGCGGCGAATTGAGGAAAACGCAGATGTTTTCGACTTCGAACTTGATGCAGAGGATATGGCAAATCTTGATACCGGGGAATATGCACCAACCGACTGGGATCCAACGGTCGATGTGGATTAGATTTGTAGATTAGATCTCATGCAGAAAAAGTCTATAGAACCGGGCGGTTGCATGTAGTAATCCCGGGAATTGGATTTGTCAGGGACTTGGAGGGGTTCTAAATGATAACCGCGGGGTTCGATCCCTCTTTTACAACTTAACTCTCATTCTTTTTTCTCCCTCACTCAACACTTGCATAGCAACGTAACGGGATTATTTGTGATATTTCCCCTTGCATTCTTCTGATCGGCGAGCATCATGAAGCTGGTTCTTTCCACTGGGTGAGTTTTTGCTCGCGCGACACTCCGCAATGTCTTCGGGCCGGACCATAAAAGATTGAGAATAGAAAGGATCTTCAGCTAATCGCATTCTTTATAGTAATATTATGCAGGATGGCAGACAATCTGTCATTCGGCAACCGCTTACGCAAAAGTCGAATGTCGAGTTGATCAGTTCTTTGCGCGCGAATTTCGTTGCTTCACAATCTATTGAATCCAATGGGTCGGACTCGCATGCGAATGGTAATACAAATGGGCACTCGAACGACTCTTCAAACGGATCGCATTATAAAAAGCAGGATTATCGATCGTGGACAGGGGAGCAGGAGGGTTCACTGTATATCCCCGCGCTTGATCGCTCGCAGCCCGGTCTTGCCGAGGAGCGATCTCAATACGACATTACCGTGAAATTATTCTATTTGCCGGGGATTCCAGTATCCCGACGATGTGCGCATACTAGGGAGGCTATTGATTTGGTATTGAAGGAATTAAATGTGGATTCTATTGATCTGCTTATTGTATCCTTCCCTGGTCTACTCTTCGATGCGGACGATGACAGTGATGAGGAGGAAGCCGCGAATACCGGTGAACCCGACGACTTCGACAGTATGGTACAAACATGGAGTGTGCTTGAATCACTGCACGAACAAGGCATGATTGCCCAGCTGGGCGTAGCGGAATTCGGCAGCGAACGACTGGCACGGTTCTTACCGCATACCCAAGTGAAGCCGTCAGTCGACCAGATCAACCTTAAGGATTGCTGCGTTGTTCCCAAGTCGTTGATTCTATACGCCAAGTCGGAGAAGATTCAGCTCCTAACGCATAATGACTGCAACGATATTCTTCCCGTCGGAACAACAAGAGAACTCCTGGGCCCGGCAGATAAAGGCGCTGGTATCCTGGCTTCTGCACCCGAAGCGCAAGATGGTATCCAAGGAGACGTCGAGCCACAGTGGGTGGTGAAGTACACTGCAGTCGTCAAGGATCGTGGTGTAGTCGAGAACAAGGGATATTTCGCACTGGCAGATATTGGGAACTGCGTCAAGTCTCGGCAGTGAAAGTAAACAATGTGGCTTGAGTCGTTCAACATTCGTATTTCATGATTCAGCGTGGCGTTTTTATTTATTCGTTTCAAATGTTCCATCAGATAAAAAGAACATTTACCCAAGCATACTACGCTTGCGCCCGCGCATCCGCACATCTTCAAGCCTCCTTAGCGTAGAAACAGCAGCCTTATTCCCATGTTTATATCCAACAAGCAACTCCTCGAAGAACGGCTCAGACAACGGATGCGTACTTCCAATAGCCCGCTCCAATACATAAAGATCAACCGCCCGGTCCTCATCCTGAGAACTCTGTGACGCAAGTCCAAAATCAATAATAACGATCTCACCGTCCATGGAACCAGACGAGTTCGAAGCAGCTTCAGGTTGAGCTTCAGATCCATCTCCAATCCGGAGCATAAGATTACTCGTTGTCAAATCCCCATGCACAACACCAGCCTTATGAAGCCCCGCAATAGTCCCTCCAATCTGCCTTAAAAGTCCCCTCACAAGGTCCTCTTCACGCGTAACTTCCTCCTTGCTCAACGAAGCGGAATTAGCCTTCATCCAAGCCTCCCACTTCTCAAGCACAACGCGCACGACCGGGCCTTCAATCCACTCCATCATAAGCCATGCTCCGCCCCAGCCGCTCTCGGAGCCACCGTGCCCCTCCCAATCGAGGGCTAAGACGGCGGGGACTCTAACGCCTTCACGGACGAGTTTCACGAGGCACCGCGCTTCTTGAATGATTCGTTGGCGGGTCAATTTTCTATCGAGAATTGGGTGGCGGTATGGTTTTGAGGGGCGGATCTTTAGAGCAGCTGGGATTTTGGGATCGAGAGATGTGGTTTTGTAGAGGTGGGCTTCGGCGCCTTGGGTGAGGAGGGTCGGGGGTGGGTTTGTGTTGTTGAATGGGGAGGGGAGTGGTGGAGGTTTATATTCGGATGCCATTGTTGGTTGTTGGGAAGGAGAGTAGGAGGTGGTAGAGGTTGTGTGGTTTGTTGTATTGCGTTTCTAGCTGAAGCTTGAAAAAGTTCCGCTTTGGTTTGGTGGGGCTGGATTCACCAGTTGCTTACTAAATTGTATACTTCAATTCAGAGTTTGCTCGAGTGAGAATACTTGAAGATCAAGACAGTTTATTTTTGACACTTTACCTTTTCGTTCATGCCATAATTTGAGTTTTTTATTATAATTGATCAGGGGTTTGGATATAGATTCAACATAGGCGATGGTTTGAAGTTGTACAAGTCTGCCATCTACGTATACTCTTCGGAATACTATTCTCTCGTCATATTGAATGTTTGAATGTATGATGTTCCATTCGAAATCTTGTACATGAATTTGAAGAGCCTTCAATAGGGTTCCATTTTAAGCAAACGAAATACCTCAACACCATGTCCAAGTTCCCATTGTCGCAAGAATTAGCTCATTACTACACGCTTCCGTAGCTCATAAACAAAAGTGCAGATCAGCACATGCTCACCCAGCGGAGAGCATTGGGAAATGGACAAGAAGTCCATTTTCTAATATCTATATAGCCAAAAGGCCGCTTTATTTCAGCATGCTCAGACGTTTGCTGGCGGACATTAGAGTGCTCCCACTCAAGAAGGCAGACAACGATGGCAACACCAATCGTTCCGACCATTGGGGCCAGTAGGATCGCGACAAAGACAACTGCCAAGAGGCAGCCATCGAGCGAAGACTTCTCATACACACTGAGAAGACTTGCAAAAGCGCAGATGTTGTTGGCTGAGCACCACGTTCGTTGCGAGCATAGCAGTCTTTGGAAGTTTCTTGTCGAGCAATAGAATTTTTCGGAGTCCCAGAATGACGATCCTGAAGGGATCTGTCCAGCGATTTGGCAATAGATTCCAGGCTTTGTCGAAGACCTTGAGGAACCGATCGATCGATGACTCCCACCACGCGTGGGAGGAGACTTCTGAGTTCCAATGGGGAATTTTCTTTGCTGGATATTTTCATGTTCGACATGTCCACAGGAGACCTGACCTTGACGGTACTCGAAAGCGGGGAAGTTCTGGTCTGGGAAACATCCAGGCCGCGGCTGCGCGAACTGATGCCAGCCTTTGTACTGCCAGGTGGTGTTTGCTTGACATTTGTGCCCGCAGCGGACACAAGGGTCGTTGGAACATGCAAAGTTCTCGGTCGTCGAATAGATGTACCTGGGACACGCTGTGCATATGTAACACCAGTATCTGACTGATCTGCATTGCTTGCCACAGATATAGTCTGCTTGACCTGCATGGACGAGGTCGCAAGATGGCGGGTAACAGAATCGACTGATCTGTTTGCTGATGATTTCCCAAGGGAGCATCCGCGGTATGTGGGTAATCCCACGTTCTTGCGGTTTGTATCCGTCGGTGATCTCGGCACGTTGGACGACGGAACGTGACCAGGGCAATCGCTTGTCTTTTTGCTCGAATCTGGGTTCGGCGATAGGACAAAGCTGGTGCTGAGCTGTGGTTCTCGTCCTGGACTGCCACGAGTAGACTTGGCTGTTGTTTTGGTGAATGGTTGAGCTGTTGGCCGTGCAATTGTTGGGTTGACCAATGAATCGTTCATAGAGGAGTTGTTTGCGATCCTCTTGATGACACTGGCCGACGGTCGAACGCCAAGTTGGGTGTCTGGAACATGACCAGGAACATTCGAGGTACGTGGTGATGGAACTGGCATTCTTGGGTTCGGCTGTTTGACCCGCTCCTTGTACGAAATGTCCATAGGGACCTCAGTGACGCCTGCAAGAGCAGCAGCCTTCTCCAGGCAGTTACACTGAATCACGGTTAGCTTAATAAGATTCCTCGGTTGAAATATGTAGATCACTAGGTCGAACAAAACTTACCCTCTTGTGCTGTTTCTTGTGCTTTTCGCAAGCACCGTACTTGCGAGCCTTGATGTAGTTCTCCTTTTGTGCCTGGGAGCGAGGCTTCTGTTTCTTCGGAAGGTTGGTGGTAGCATTCATATTCATGTCGAGAACAATTTCCATTCCACCATTTCCAGATGGGAGAGCAGAAGGTGCCTGCTCTGGGCTCGAGCTAGCCGGCTGAGGAGAGATGCTCTCACGCATGTAATCCGACCAGCAAGGCGATGAGAAGCTGGTGTTAGAGTCGGAAGACATGTCCAGGTCCAGGGCGGTAGCGTCGCATAACCGTTGCAGGTGCAGAGCAATCGCAGCTTCGCGGCGCTTCTCTTTGATAGAAGCGACACGAGGGTCGGAGGCGGCCTGCGCCTCAACCAACTGGCGAAAGTCGTAAGAACTGTCGTAGGACTGGTAGCCAGTGTACATGGCATCATCGAAGACCGGAGGAGGATCATTCAAGGTCTCAAAGCTAGTGGATTGGTTGGCGAAGAAACCATCCTGGGGGAGATCGTAGTTCATTTCTGGGAAGCCAGATTGGGTGAGATCTGGCAGATCATTGGTGAACATGTCCGTGTCATAGGGCAGGGCCATGTCCGGGGATATCGAGTTAGCCGAGGCGGAATAATCATCGCTATAACTCGGCTCGAGATCCAGGAATTGATCAAAGTCAAGCCACTCTTCAGGCTGGGTCGAGGCATCGACGAAGAATTGGTTCTCAACAGACGCCATTGCTTCGGATTTCTTGGGGGTATCACGGTTAAACTTTTTGGTAAGGTGACTTTTTTTTTTAAATGTCACAAAAGTACGATAGAAAATGAGAGACTAAGATCTGTAGATCTGGACTTGAGGGACCAGGGACGAGTGTAAACCAACGAAGACCGACCAAGCGACTCGAAGGAAGAAAAAAGAGAACCTGAGGCCGTGGAAGTGTATGTATACACGGGGGAGGAGGTGCTGGGGCTAGTCCCGTTCGGGGTCCCCGACATCCGCTAAACCGCTTTAGGAGCCCGACACTGCCCTGCTTTGCTTGACGGTCTGACTCATAATGGGGGGGCTTAGATCCTCGCTCTTCACGACGTAGCACTATATGATCAACCTCGGGTTCGGAATGTGTCATTTTTGGAGCTCGCTTCCTTGGCTAGGCAAATTATGAACCATACTTGAAGAATATCCATGCCCCACTCGACTCCATTCAAGATGTATCTCATGTTCAACGATCTATGATCGACAATAGTCTGGTCTCCCTCTGCCCAAAACGGCTAGCCGGGCATGTGGCTAATGTGCTCCGTGCATCCTTGGGGCTATACCTGGCAGGCTGGGATATAAGGAGACTTCATGATCTCACTCAGCCCCCATGAACCAGGCCGACGCGTAATTGAAGATCGTCCGAGCCTTACCAAATGACCTTGAATTCTGTAGCCTTACATCAATCACACACAGGAAGGATAAAGTTGTAAAATATGCATAGGGCAGAGAGACCAAGAATTGAGACGGGAAGTATGTAACAACATTTGAACCTTGGAATCGGTGCTGCCTCCCCGTCGGAATTCCGATTGGCCCGATGTGGCTTGTTGACGGAACCCTCAACCGTGGCTGTACGAAGTACGGACTACTTGGTCCAAGCTTTGCATGATGGAAAAAACTTCCTTTCAAATTCTATACAAGATCATTATATGATCCATACTTCCAAGGGTGCAGTTTGCCAGAACATTCTCAACCTCCAGGCGTGCTTTTAAATAATGGTCGTCGGGAAATCGCTCGCGTAGTATTTGAATCATCTCGGTACGATGGAGATTCGTGGTGAGTGAAATGAATGGCTCCTCCCCCCCTCCGCCTGCTCTTCTTGGAAATGACACACGAAGTACAGCAGTTTCGTCATACTCGGCTGTTTGGGAAAGAGGGGACCTGCCCCAGATAAGATCTCGGTAGTCAGGATTCGTGCCTTCTCTCAGTAGATGCTTAACATGGTTAAGATGGCCCTCACGCGAAACTACAAGGAGCCAGGCGCTTCTAACTTCGAGGGGCCCTTTTCTCAATCATTCGAATGTAATCATCCGCTGTGTGAGCTCTTGCTCATTGCACCATATCGTCAAGAGCTTCAGGATATGTTCGCAGGAATTGAGCAAGGTCTGCGTCCCTAGAATTGAGATGGTAGTGTCTCTGTTTTCAGAAGGCAAACAAAGGAGCTTGTCCGGCATTGTCTCGTCTATCTATAATAACTTCCTTGCTAACCAACAATTTTAACACATCGGAATTAGCCCTTGCAACAGTCTGAAATACTGGCGTCCAGCCAAGTACATCGACATGATTGAAATTGGCTCCTGCATCAAGTAGCACTAGCGCCACAGCTAAAGAAGATCTTTGAGCTTTCCATGCGAGTGGTGCTCGCTGATACTTGTCCACGATACTACAATCGAAACTCTTTCGAGCAATATCTTGACTGACAAATCGGTTTCATGAAATACCGCAAAGTGCAATGGAGACGCAGCTGCCTGGGGAGCAAAGCAACTCGCAGAATTCCTGTCATCACACAGATATGAAGAGCTCGTCGTCTCGTCCCAGTGAGAGACAATAGAGGGATCGTTGAGCAGACGACAAGTGAAAGCATCTCTAGTTGGATCGAGAAGGGCGTGGTATTTCCAATTGGAAAAGGCGTAGTCATATAAAGATGACCATTGAGCCTCTCTGAGTCTGCCATTTAATTGCCCAACTCAGGTTTTCTTAGTGAAAGAACCGAAGCATAAACCTAAGCGATTTCAGAATGTGCATCTACAAACCATGTTTTCCACTTCCGCTGGAAATCTTCCTGTGCAGTAAAGTGACCTAGCCGAATAGCCATGCTGCTCTCGTCGAATTTGATTAGACCCGAGCATACTTCAAGGACCAAATCAACATCAGGCATACTGTCAACATCGAGTGCCTTTGTTGTGTCAGTGATAGCTATTACCCGCTAAAGCCTTTCAACAGCGATGAACTTTTTAGTACAGACTACCCATGTCAGAACTCTACCTAATAGTGAGGCTTTTGAGGTTTTCTGTCACGGTTAAGGATTGGATTCGTTCCATGCTCTCTTAGTGGACACGGTTATATAAATCCCACCAGTTCAAGTTGGAACTTGCCCAGGTGAGACTTCAAGTTCTCAAAGCTCGTTTAACATCACAACATAAACCCCAGTAATACTCTGCTTATACAAGTAATTCTCACATTCCTCCTGCAGCATAAACAAGAATGGTTCTCTAATACTAGATTTCTTTTTCAAATGCTAGTCCTCCGACATGGATGGGTGATAAAAGCTGCGTGCACATTAATACTGCGCCTTGTGTCTTGAGCGCGGGAGAGGACGGTGCTATAGATGATGTAGACGCGGGTGTAGATATTTCCTCAGGCTGTAACCATCAAATAATTAGACTCAACTATACAATAAATATGTTGCTGGAACATACAGCTGGCTTCAATTGATTGTCAATAGATTGAATTCTGGTGAGAATAGTGGGTTTGGAGAGAGAAGAGGAATCTTTTGGGATTGTAGTCTCGTTGAGATTGTCGGATTATTAAACAGTTAGACAGTGGCAGTAGGGATGGGAGCGGGGGTGGCACAATTGAACCTTTTTAAGGATCTTCGAAGTCTCCGTTTTAGGCATAAGATTGAATGTCTTTGCTTCCTTATCCATTAGCCCATAAAGGAGCCGGTCACAAATGTAACCGCTGAGAGGAAGTTAATTTCTTCCCGTCGATATCGTTGAATATATCTGACGCGCATGTACGCGAGAGATTGACGATATAATGGAAGGTTGAATCGGGATGAGCAAAATAAACGCCCTGGAGGTGATCGGAAAGTTCAAAGTTCAAGGAGATCACGGAGTTGGCAGGATAGAACGGCTCCAAGGGGACCGCGGAATCGGGTAGGTCTGGGGCAAGAGAGGCGTCATCATCGTCAGCCTTCTTTCTCTTCCGTGAAGTCGTGACGCTCAAGGCGGGGAACTTGGCGCAGTATGCAATAGCTGTAAGATGCAGAGCACGGTCGACCCGGTTTTGCTCTCACTTGTCATTTTGTATACTATTCTGCCTTTTCCGCTGTAGGAACTACCCGTTTCACTACCGTCATGGATTTCACTTGCGTACCTTACGTTCTTTTCTTCATCTCTTACTCAGTTTCCTGTAAATACTGAGGCTCCTACCTTCACTTCTTTCAGCTTCACTTCGTTTAGCTGTCTCCCACCGACTCTTTGATTTCATCCTATCCCTACCGGCTCCTCCCCCACCCTCCTACGTTGCTATTAGGCCTGTTAAAAGGCGCCCTCCTTCTCCCTTTTTCTTCACTCACCTTTCTTTTCACCTTCTACTCATCTTTCTACTTTAACGCTTTCATAATATCTACACGTTTTACTCCTAGCTTTCTACATCAGTCTCACCATTTATCCTTTCGAATCAACTACACCTACCACTATGGACGACGTGTCCGAGGCCGAGGGGATGTCCTTCGCTGATATTACAGAAATACTGGCTGTCTGTATCGACGAGGACACTGCCTGCGATCTATAATAGTTACGAGTAGATGGTCAACATCGATGGTTCAGTCCCCACTGCACATGTGTAACAGATGGTAGCATCGCCTTAAGTTCCAAGGGGTGTCCTTTGGGTGTCCGTATGCGTTCCCCGTCAAGTACGTCCCTCCAGAGTCTCTGTTGCCGCGACGTTACGGTCTCAACCGCCCGCTATGCTGTCACAATGGATCCAATACCTTCCATACTGCTCTGGGCCGGTTGGCTGAGGAGGATGGACCAAGCCACCCCTTTGACGGTACCACGCTACTGGTCAACTCTAGTATAGCATATATTACCTACTTCGCCTCAATTCGCTGCTATAGCCCCTTTGTTGACATTACATATGCGGGAAGGCAGTCCGAGAAACGGACCAAGAACGCCATTTCGTAGGGCCGCTCGTGCCTGGTCACCACAGACTGGTCAGGTGTCAAGCGGTATAACCATAACTAGATACTAGTCCTCAACGCTAGCGATGAAATAAACTCTGATTTACCTGACCGAGCGGTATAGTACCTACGATATAAGTCCGATGCAGAAATTATGAGGTTCATAAATTTATGCATGCATAATTGACTTCTACAGACAGTCAATTGATTGACTCCTTTTGTCGTGTGCACATTGTAGTCCTCTCATATGTTTTCTGATTCGTTGATTCTATATAGGTCGTGATAGGCTTGTTCCACAACATGAAACTTGAGTAACATACTGTGTAGTATACTAGGTAGCATCATAATCCCACAGTTGATACATGGGATGGTTGATCCACCGCAATTTGAAACCGCACACCCTCAACATCCATTCCATTCAGTAGTTCCGGGTATCTTTCGATAAATTCAGAAGTCAACCCCCACCCACTTTCCTTGGTGCAGATATCCAAGAAGTCTGGACGGATTTGCAAATTGTCAAACTCGTCGCGTTCGAGAATCTCTTCCCCCCAAGGCCATCGCACCTTCATACAGCAACTTAAATAGCCCGTTAGCTCCACATAATCATATTTTTGCCAGTGCTGCGCCAGATTAGAACGCAGCTGCGGCCATGGTAAGAGGCCAATGCCCGCGGGATGGCCGTGCTGGAGTTGAGCCATGGTCGGATGCTGGAAGTTTGCGAGTCGCGCAAAGCTTTCTGGACTTGGAGATACTCGCCATTTACTGTAGCTATAAGCTAACCATCCTATTGCGAGGCATTCCGAGTCCCGGAGGGCACGAAGCCTGATGGAGCGATGAATTTCGTCAGCTAGCCAGTTCCGTCGTGTTCCATAGAGCAGATCTAATGACGATGGCTGGGGAGGACAGGTGACGATCAGGTCTGGGCGAGCGAGCCAAGAACAAAGAGGGAGAGCGGGGATATCGTCCATGGGGACCAAGGACCATGTGGGAGTAGCTTTAGGTAGAGTCCCTTGGACTTGGCGCTCGATTTGGGCGATCCGTAGTGTCTCGTGAACAGAGACAGGATGGCATACGGAACTCGGAAAAGACATTTCCGGCTGGCTAGAGTGTACCCTATAATCCTCAGAAGCCAGAAGGGACCTGTTAGAAATTGATGTTTTCAGTGCACCAATAGTTGAGCGCCATCCGTGTCTTTCTCTTGGTCTGGTCTGAGTATTGTCGTCTGATGAATGGAGTATGTTTCGTAAAGACTCTTGACGCGCGCGCAACTGCTCATTCTTGTAATACAAATTCTCCACCTCTTTTATCAAGTGCTGATTCGTTTCCTGTGTCCAAGTTGTTCCATGATTCCTCTCGCAAAAGGCCACCTTCTCTTCTAAAAACCGAATTCGCCCTTCCCTTTTGTCTCTCAAGGTTTGTTGGGCCTTTCTATCGCGAAGGCGTTTTCTTTCAGATGAGCTCAAGGAGACGTTCGATCTCTGGGTTTCCATTTTTCTCGTTTTGCTACTTCGATAGCGTTGTGCAGAAGGTGACGAATAATAGAAGCTGCATATTTAAGTATCGGTAAAAAGTGGATACACTGATTCAACATCGCAGCTTCTTCTGGCTTGAGATTGGTTGGAATTGACCACTGATTCAGCGTCACCACTCCAGATGTGGGAAAGCGGGTCCCAAGTCGACGGCTAAGGCTCTATCCGCGGGGATCATCGCTTCCTGCATGTTTCATGTGCCTGTCATTGGTTCACAAACATATGAAGAAGTTTTAGTGCTGTACATCGCCAACTAGGAAACGCAATGTGCCCCAATAGTTGAAACACTTGACACTCGTTTGGTCACTAGGTAGCATGCATAAACTGGACATTATTCTCCTCTTAGGATAAAAGATGCGACATAACCAACTTGGAGGTCTAATGCAAAAATTCCTGCAGGAATCCCTGCAGCCTGAGAAACCGGAATATTGTCCTTTCTCCCCGTAAAGGTCGATACAAGACTTAAAAACCCAAGCAAAATGCAATGTCCAGCTCTGAACTATTTCAACAAGCACTACTCAAATCTTTTACTACGGCCAAGTTCTCAAAACCAACATGTTTGCTTCCCTGGCGGTGCAAATAGTCCTTGCGGCCTTCACTGTTTACCACTGCCTTAGAGCAATACACTCAGTGTATCTTGGTGCCTTGCGTGATGTCCCAGGTCCTAGATTGTGGATTATTCTCCCATTCATGCGGCATATCTCGGCTGTTAGAGGGAGGTTGGATACCGATATACGCGACTTCCATGAAAAATATGGCCCTGTCGTACGATTCAGCCGTGACGAAGTCTCTTTCATCACACCTGAAGCATGGAAGTCTATCTACGGACACGGTCATCAGCAGCTACCAAAGTTCTTGACCTCCGTCAGCAATACGATGGACATTATCAATGCCAACGACGCAGATCATAGTCGGTATCGCAAATCACTCTCTCATGCCTTTTCCTTGAAGGGGCTACAAGCACAGGAGCCTCTTATTCATCTTTATGTCGACAAATTGATTGCCCGGTTGAAAGATGCTGCAGAGTGTAGATTGCCCATTAACATAGTTAAATGGTACAACTTGACTACCTTTGACATTATTGGCGATCTCGCCTTTGGAGAGCCTTTTGGTGGCCTTGAAAGCACACAATACCATTATTGGGTCGCATCAATGTTTGACTTTGTGAAGATCACTCCCTTCGCTAAGGTGAAAGATGCATACCCTGCTATCTTCAAAGTGTTATCATTATTTTTGCCTCAGAGGATACTGGACGCCCGAAAGAAGCAACACATGTATACTTCACGAACGGTCCAAAAGAGACTTCACAACGCCGCTGCTTATGACCGTGGAGACTTTATGGACTCGATGCTACGGCACCGTGGCGAAAAAGACGGCTTAAGTGACGACGAGCTGGTGGCCAATGCGAATATTCTCATCATCGCCGGCAGCGAGACAACAGCCACCCTACTCTCCGGCGTTACATATTGGCTATTGCGGAGCCCCGATACTCTTAAAAAGGTAGTTACTGAGGCTCGCTCCAACATGGAAACGGAGACCGACATCACATCTACCTCTGTGCCTGCCAAGCTCCCTTATATGCTGGCCTGCCTCGAGGAAGCGTTCCGAATGTACCCTCCTGTCCCGACAGGACTACCACGTGTTATCCTTAGCCCAATCTCCATATCAGGCTATGAAATACCAACTGGCGTAAGTGGTCCAAGGCTGCTCTAAATTATCACCCACAAGGACTTAACTGACTTCTTTATGTAGACAAAAGTTTCAGTTCATCAGCTATCAGCTTACTGGTCACCCATTAATTTCCATGCACCAGATCGTTATCTCCCTGAGAGATGGCTCCCAGAAGCAAAATCAGACCCGAACTCGCCATTCTTCACGGATAAGCGGGAAATCCTGCAGCCATTTTCTGTGGGGCCACGGAATTGTATTGGACGGAATCTTGCTTTTGCTGAGATGCGAGTTATCCTTGCTCGTGTGCTGTGGAACTTTGACTTAGATATCTGCGAGGAGAGTCTACAGTGGCGGGATCAGAAAAGTTACAATTTGTGGGAGAAACCTCCTTTGATGTGCAAGTTGTCTTCGAGAAACTTTGATCTGTGAAAGACAGTCTTGATATCTCTCATTAAATTCAATGTTGCTATGTACCGGCTCGTTCAATTTGGAATTGAAAACGGGGCTTCAGGATTGTGGCGGGATCTAGGCACCTGGGCAGCACTCACAAAATCTAACTTTGCATGCATGGCAGTTAAATTACATATCTTTCGTTGGGATACATGGCTATATTTACTACCTACTGATAATGGCAATTGTTCAGTGTTCTTGGTCGTGGATTTTCCACTAATCATACTTGCAGATCGGCAATGTTCAATGCAGCCACAGAATCATCAACCCTACATCAACAAAGCGGGGCATTTAATCTGATCGCAATATACTATTGGATGACCTGGCTTGAATCATACGATAGATCAGCAACGGAGAATAACCGTTTATTAATTGTAGACATGAATTATGATGCATAATGAAATGTGGCAAGACAGCTGATCAGTCTGTTTAGTTCTTCGTACTCAGTGGGCAAAATCCAGTGAAAACCACGAGGAGAAATCTTCATATGACAAATTTATCGAGACGTTGGAACATAGGCCGTATGAAATAATAAGCTGTATAATGAACAAAGGGTCCTGTTTAAAAGACATACATCGAAATTCAGCCACCAAGTATTATTTAATTTGCTTGTAGAGGTGCTGGAGGCTGATGTAGTACCCTCGGGGCCGTGAACATAGAGAGTATCGAAGACACGATTTACCGCGGGCAAATGCATTGATCTCACCGCGGACTCAGCCCCACCTCTGATAACCTCGAATTCTGGGGCCCCCTTCTTGTCAACCCCGGACCTATTCCGTTAAACCAAAGCCCTGGGATTTCCAAAAGGTCATGCAATTATCCGTCCCAATGACACAGTCCAAATCATTCAAGTTTTCTACCGTGTCGGGGTTCTTCCTCCAGGATGAACCAGACACCGACCCAAGCACGTTTGACTACGTAAGATTCAATTTTCAGCCTTGAGGTGAACGTGTGAGATTTGACTAGATAGCAATATGCTCATTTTAAATCTAGGCAAAATCTAATTTTGGCTTAATTACTCGAGGTGACGTCTCGTTAAGTACTCAATGGGAGAAGTTCATTCAAGCCATCCAAGAGCTGAACAACCTTGGCGAACACTCGGTTCAGTACAAGGTGCTCTTCCTTGGTCGACATGGTGAAGGTGTTCATAATGTTGCTGAAAGACGATATGGTCGCAAAGCATGGGATGTATGACACTTAACCCTCGCTCTATGTGCATCCTTCAAACCTGTTCTGCCCAAGGGTATACTAATTATGTGACAGGAGTATTGGTCTTTACTCGACGGAGATGAGTATGGAAGTTGGGTCGATGCTCATCTTACAGATGTAGGTAGAGGTCAAGCTCAAACCGCACATGATACATGGGTATCGCAATTTGAGAATGGGATTCCATCGCCACAATCTTACTACGTGAGTCCGTTGCATCGGACGTGTGAAACCGCACAAATTACCTTCCAAGATATTGGAATGCCACTCACAAAGCCCTTTAGGCCGCTCATCAAAGAGGTAAGAATACTTTTGCACATATACAATTTACATTTACTGATACATACATCACTTATAGTTGCTTCGGGAGACGTTGGGTGAACATACCTGTGATCGCCGGTCTAAGGCATCCGAAATCAAGCCCGAGTTTCCAAAGTATCAATTCGAGGCTGGGTTCAGTGAGGACGACTTGCTTTGGGACCCCAAAACTCGTGAGACAGACAGAGAGCGTAATGAGAGACTTGCTGAGCTGTTGAATGATATTTTCGCGACTGATGAGAATATCGTCCTCTCCTTGACTGCGCACTCGGGCGCTATCACGAGTATCCTCGAGGTTGTAGGGCACCGGCCCTTTCCACTGCAGACTGGAGCTGTCATTCCAGTTGTCGTGCAAGCAGAAAGGAGATAAGTAGATACTACCGAGCTTGTATATCCATCGGAACATTTGAATAGACATAATTCCCACCAAAATAAGTCGAAGACTATATACAATGCGTTTAGAAATGAAATAGTAGATATCAATAAGATAGTTCTTAATATTGTAGATATTGTACATGGGCGATTAGCCCGCTTTCTTCTACTACATGCAATGTCCTCTCCACTATAACCGGCCGATAGAATCAAGAAACAAAAGAGACCGGTGTAGACACCAAAGACCGAGGGGCCTGGGGTTTAAAATAATACAAATGCAACGCCAAAGGGAGAATAGCCAGAATATCCCACACATTTACCAGCTGTAGTATTGGTTTTGGGCCGAGATCTTTCGGTCAGGTAATTGAGTCCAGAGCTGTTCTTTTCGCTGGCGCTGGGCCTTAGCCTCCCGGTCCTTCCACTCACGAATGCGGGTTTTCTCCTCCTTCAAGACAACCGAAAGACCGGTAGATGGGGGACGCAGACGGTTGATTTGACCACGAGCACGGTGGTCGAGACCAAAGCCATATGGACCACGGTTTACCCATGCTTGCTCAATATAGATGTTTGTGGGGTCGGTGATTGTTTTGCGTTCACCGGATTTGAAGGTGACGGTGATGGGCTTGGGGAGTGCATCTTCCTTCCCCTTCAGACCCATGCCGGCACGGGCCATGGCAACGTTCTTTGAATGCTCAAGATGACCAAGCACATCCTGCGCAGCCTTCTTCTTGCTGAAGCGCATCTGCAGGATGGCCTCGTCGATGTTCTTGCCCGCAATTTGGCGAGCGAGGGGACCGAGCTTCTTGACGGAAGTCTTGAACCAGTGTGACTTGGAGAGCGACTCACGCTCGGTACGCTTAATCTGAATCTCCTTAGGGACACGGCCACGTTTGCGGATCTCACGGATGACCATCTTTTTCTCCCATCGGAGCTGGGCCTGTGGATTGGGGTTCAGACGCATTTGAAGATTCTCCTTGGGGCGCTTGTCCAGAGGCACCTGGCCCTCTGTGGTTTCCTCTTGCATCTTCTTCTTATTGCGCGTCGGGGATGGACCGGAGGGACTAGCAGCTTCGTCCGCGAAGATAGAGGTCGATCCAAGTGAACCTTGCTCGCGGGACGGGGCTGATGGTGTGCGGGTGACCTTTGGCTTTGCGGCCGACTTTCCACCCATGACCCAGTTTTTCATCGAGGAGAAAATCGAGTTATTTTGTTTGGTAGGCTTGTCATCGGCATTACGAATGGGAGTGGAAGTCAATGTTCGTCGGGGAACGTATGCGACACGGGTCCGGGCCGCTAAGAGCAAGTTAGCATTGTGAATAGGATTTTGTACGTCTAATATGATAAATTCGAGACATACCAGACCGGACCAGCTGTCCATAAGGTAAGACAGCGCCCATTGTGGCCGTTTCGGGGATGTGATGTGGAATCGGAGGTCGGAGAAAGCGTAGGGAAAAAAGGTGAACAACTTGCGTGGTTGGTCTGCACGGACCCCCGTGACTAGTGTATCTGCCTCAGGCAGGACAATGCAAGTCGCGACGTGATCCATCACGAACAATAGAGCGAGGGACGGGGGAAAAGAGTGTCTGCCCCAAAGGCTCAAAGAAAATTTTAATCGGTTGTTTCATTAGATGGATTGAAATACTCGGGCCCTATGGAACGATCGTCCGATGCTATCAACATTGCAGGTCCTTCCCTCACACCGTCATCTCCACAGTGAAGATCCACTAGCCCTCATCTTCCCTCTTTCAGGGCCTTCAGTGCTTCTCCTTCCCAGTTCTTGTTCTTTCTCTTCTTCATCGGCCCCGTTCCCTCCTTCATCCTCCTCCTCAACCCTCCCAGGCCGTTTGCCTGTGGCTTCTCACCTCGTTCTCCGCACCTTGGAATCCATCTCCCGATCCGTGCTGCAACCCAGCTGCCGAGTCTAGATTTGGCTAACCCTGGGTCCCGCTCCTTCGCTCAACACGCTCCTTTACAACACCCCGGTGCTCATCCATCGGGTTCACCCAACAGAGCTATCTCGATAAAAAAAGAAGCTATCACCTACTGCGATCCATATCGCGCGAACGCTCTGGCGAAACCGGAAATTGCGAAGATCGAATCAGAAGCTGCACTGGCTGATATAGGAATGGCCTTGCTGTTGAGGCATATCGTCGCCTTTTTTTGAACTGGATCTCTGCTTCATAACACCTGGTAATTCAAGACCCTTGATATCAGCTGTTGAACGTTCTGTGAACTGGCTCTCATATTCTCCTGCCGTAGGAGAACCCATCTCGGTTTTTTCTTCGCCATTCCTTATCTTCACTTTTGTTGCAGCTCAGCAAAATGGATATCAATTCGTTACTATCTCCGGACTCCCATCCCAAAGCTGGAAGCTCGGCCGGTGCTACGTCAAATAATCCACCGAACTCAACGGCAGGATCTGGATCTGGACCTTCCCCCCACAAGGCGCTTCAACGAACTCGCTCGGGCTCAACTCGTAAAAGCAAAACCTCCTCGCCCCTCGCGCAGCAAATATATGCTCCAACCGGCCCTGGGATAGCGGAATCTTCATCGGGTAGCTCATCTGTCGGTCCCAACCAGGGTACCGGTAATGGGTCACCTGCGACCGACCGACCGTCACCCTCGAAACCTTCGACTCCCGGCATGGATACATTGGCTGATTTAGCTGTCATGCAGCAGCACAATCATCAGCCACAACGTCAAAATCCTCAAAGTATGCTTCGAGGCACCGAATCGTACGAGCATCAGTTGTCACCTTCTACCATCCATCCGCACGTGAATCCAATCAACCACAACACACCTATTCCCCGCACATCTTTTGACATAGCTATGTCTGAAGGTCCAAGAGAAAGTGCACGGAGAAATTATGCAGACACATCACTAGACCCGGAAGCACAAAGGTTGGCGACTGATCTGTTCAATCAGATCCAAGAAAATCCCCATACCTACGATGCGCATGTGAAATTCATCGGCATTTTGCACGGTGGTTTCGTCAACCATGTCTACCCTCCCAACAACCCTGAACTACATGGCGATCCTCGGCGATACGACTTGCTTAAGGATATGCGCATCGCCCGAGAAGAAATGGACAAATTATTCGCGATGGGAGAAGACCTTTGGGCTGAATGGATTCAAGACGAGAGTATGCTGGCCCACTCAGCGATTGAGCGCGATGCGGTTGTTAGCTTGTGCAGGCGATCGGTTGTTGAAGAGTTCGGTAGCACGAAGCTCTGGCATATCTATGGCGAGTGGGTATTGTATCTCTACAAATCCGCTGTTGGGGAATGCGGAGGAGCAGGTCAGTGGACCGAAGAGGACCGGCGCAGATTCACCTGGCAGTCAGTTTTGGATGTGTGGAAGGAAGCTGCCGAATCAACACGATGGAGAATCAACAACAGTCACTTAGTTTGGGATCGCTATCTCGAGCTTCTCAGCCAGGATATCTCTCGATCACCCACGCAGGAGAAGATAAATCATCTCCGCGGGCTGTATGATGTTCGCCTCAAGACACCAAATGCAAACTGGGACCAGACCTTTCAATCTTTCTCTGGATTCATCTCCACTTATTACGAATCGAGTTACGAGAATGTCATGGCAGAAACTGTTGCTCAGGTATCGAGTGTCAAGGCTATCTACTCGGCACGAGAGGAATTCGAGCAACGGTTGAGCAAGGCTGAGGAGTCCGGTGATAGGGCCCTCGAATACGCAGTGTACACTGAGTATATCGAATGGGAATTGACTCGTAATCGCCGCCGACGGGAATTCCACTTCGACCTCGCCAATGCCATCTACCAGCGCGCCGTTTTGCGTTTTCCTACTGATGTCAATCTATGGGAAGATCACGTCATGTTTCTTCTGGCTGAATCGATGCATAAGCGAGCATCCACTACCACCATATCCACTATTCAAAGTGGAACCCGCCATTGCCCATGGTCTGGTAACTTGTGGTCGCAGTACCTTCTCAGCTCAGAGCGCGAAGGACTTCCGTTCGCCACAATTTCCGAGGTCAAGCACAGAGCCACCGCAACAGGATTACTTGATGCGGGTGGAATGGAGGAAGTGCTCAAAGTTCATACCACGTGGTGCGCCTATCTACGCCGGCGGGCATTTTTGACAGACTCAACCGACGAAGACTTAGACGTCGCTGAGGTCGGCATTCGATCGGCCATTGAGAGTGTACAGGAGCTGGGCGAAAAGAAATACGGGCGGTCTTACCAGGGCGACCCGTTGTTTCGCCTCGAGCGTATCTATATTCGATACCTTAGTGAGAGCGGTAGTTGGGATAGCGCCCGCGAGACTTTCAAGGGCCTCGTCGCTCGCCGTGGCAATAGTTATGAATTCTGGCTTACCTACTATTCATGGGAGCTCATTTCTTGGAGCAAGTTCGTTCAAGGCGAAGCAACAGTGGATGCTGCGAGACGCACACCTACGCCCAGTTATGCCACCGCCGTCTTGAAGCAGGCCATTAAGCGAGAAGATCTTGACTGGCCTGAAAAGATCGTACAGACCTATCTCGCTCATTGTGAAGACTATGAGGACTCGGATGAACTGCAACTTGCTGTCGTTGAAACCCGAAAAGTTATGAGAGCCGTCAATGTTCGAAGAACCAGGGAAGCGCATGAAGCCGCCGCAGCTGCAGCTGCACAACAGCAGCAGGAACAGCAACAAATGAGTGCCGCGGTGGAAGCTGCTTCGTCGGAAAAAAGGAAGCGAGATGACGAGCTGGATGCAAATGATGAGCCTGATAGCAAGAAGGCCCGCAGTGAAGATGCCACTCTGGAGGTTAAGACCGAGCCTGAATCCGTCGAACCTCGCCGCGACCGTGAGCACTCTACTGTAGTCGTTAAGAACTTGCCAAAAGAAACATCTGAGCACCAGATTCGGCAATACTTCCGACACGTGAGTAAACCCCATGTCAATATTTAATTTGGAATATGCTAACCTAGAAATTAGATGGGTACGATAAACGGCGTCAAGCTAATACCTGGAGAGGACGATAATTCCGAAGTCGCCCATGTTGAATTCGATTCGAAGGACGAGGCTCTTAGTGCTTTGACTCGTGACCAAAAACAATTTGGCGACAACACGATTGACGTCCAGCTGGACACAGGATCGACCCTCTACGTCACAAATTTTCCTGCAACTGCCGGTGATGATTATATCCACAAACTTTTCGACAAATACGGTCTTATTCTCGAGATTCGTTGGCCCTCGCTCAAATACAGAGACCGACGGTTCTGCTATGTCCAATTTGCCTCTTCTAGTGCTGCCCATAGCGCCTCTACTGCACTCGACGGAACCCCTAATGAGGAAGGCTATAAACTTACAGCAAAACTCTCGGATCCTTCGCAGAAGCAAAAACGCAGTGGGGCACTTGAGGAAGGACGTGAGGTGGTCTGCAAAAATCTTGATTTCAGGTTGAAAGAGGATGAAATTCTAAAAGCGTTTTCGGACTTTGGCACCGTCGAAAATATCAATCTCCCCATGAGCGTTGATGGTCGCCCCAAAGGCTATTGCTTCATCGTTTTTTCTACAAAGGAAGAAGCGAAAGCCGCTCTTGCTCTGAATGGTGAACTTCTTAAGTCTCGCCAAATCAAGGTTGAACCATGCAAAGAGACTGGCTCTAAGGGCTTGACTAGCACCCGTATCTCCCGAATTGCAACCTCGGCGTCACCCGCCCCAGAAGTGAATGGCGACGGTGCTGATGCTGGCTCGGATTACGCACAGACAACTGGTGAGCGCCGAGATCGCACACTTGCATTGATGAACATCCCCGATACTGTCAACGGTGCTCGCGTGCGTGCCTTTGTCGAACCCATTGGAAAATTGATCAAAATTGTGCTCCGGCCAGACCATCAAGGCGCTATAGTTGAGTTTGCCGACGTCCACGACGCTGGTAAAGCGACTCTTGCTCTCGAGGGCAAGGAAATTGTGCCTGGTCGACCCCTGCACATTGGCAGCGTGGATGAATTGAAAACGCTTCAGGCAGAGTACAAGACATCCAAGGTCACTTCGATGAAACCTAAGAGCATGCCCCAGCCTGCTGGTCCTATTAAGCGTCCCCAGCAACCTGGTGCTCGTGGCGGCCGCCGTGGCGGACTGGGAACGAAGCGAACTGTTCCTGCTCCCGGCCCACAAAATGTATCCAAGGATGCATCTAAAGACGATAAGATGGATACTTCTGCCGATGGTAATCGTGAGGATGGTCCATCTAAAAAGAGTAATGATGATTTCCGAGCGATGCTGAATCGTAAGGAGTGAAGCTCAACGGCCATGAATGTTTCCGGCGCTTTGGCATGAATATGGGTGGCGTTTTTGATTTCTGTTTTTGTCACAATTTCTTTTTCTTGGTGGCCACTTTTTTTATGACATGGGATATGATGGCAATCCATTAGTATCCTCTTGTTCTCACTATGATTGCTGGGTGGACAATCCACTCGCCCCTGTATATTACGCTTGTGTATTGCTGGGCTTAGTTTAATGATGACGGCTGTTTCAAGAAACTCGTTCTATTAGGGCGGGTTTCCCTCACATTATCTCGTGAAGTACAGTAGTATATGAAAACATTTGAATAACAATGTTCCACTCCTATATGTAGAACCTTGAATGTTGAATGGCACTACTATATTTATATTTAATTAATTCACACGACACTTAAACATGCTCGCTCAGACACTGGCAGCTTATAACATTCAATAGTTGGAATCAGCCCTCTTAAAGAGATGGAGTCACGTTCTGAGATAGTACATCCTTCAATAACTTCAATGCTTCCTGTGCAAATGCAACCATGTTTTCTGCACGATTGCTACTCCCCGTCTCAACCTCCCTCGTAAATTTCCCTCGTGCACTCGATACAGCCACGGCTACATAACCCCTGCAAACTGTGAGAAAGCGTCCTGGCGATATCGGTGCGTCCAATACTTACGGCGTCCGGTTCCTCGTAGTCCCACCCGTCGGTCCAGCCGTGCCACTCTCGCTGATGGCATAAGTCGAACCCAAGGTTTGTCGTGTATGATCAGCCAAGCCGGCGACAATATCCGTTGTGGGACCTTTGTAGTCCTTTAGGTTCTCTGTTGTCCAGCCTGCAAATTTCAGGCGTGATTCTAAGGTGTAGACGGTGAGTCCACCTTTGTATATGGCTGATGCACCCGGCGTTGAAAGAAGACACGCAGATATCAGGCCTCCAGCGGCCTATGGTATGTTAGATATCCAAATCTATAGTTTTTGGTTGATAGTGATATATGGGCGATGGACTTACCGTCTCCGCAACAGATATAGTTTCGTTCCTGGATTTGAGGAGCTCGAAGACTTCCTGGATGAGGCCTTGGAGACTTGGTGGAGGGAATTCTGCCATTGTGTTTTCCGAGAGAGGAGTATAGTTCAATGATAGTTGTAATTGGATCGAATGGACTGGCGATGATGCATCACGTTGGTTTTAAGGGCGCGGGGTAGCAGGTTGACTAAGCGCGTCAACTGGTGAGGACAGGCTAGTATTCTATAGAGCAATTATTGCGATCATTAAAACTTATAGAACTTTTCGAGTGATGGTTTAAATACCGGAGTTATATGAGTATTCTTTTCTCCGTTTGTCGATCTATATATCCACTGCAGATATCACCAGTACTATGACGGTGACGGCATAGTACTGTGCGGTATGTAGAAAATATCCATGGATACTAGAGATGAGATTTTGCAGCCAGAGAAATATTTGTAGTACATGTAGTTTTCAATGACGATTAAACAAAAATCTTCAATCTCAAATTTAGCAGTTGGGCATCTCTCATCAATAGTAACCATATCGAGCTGTCATAGTCAACTGATAGTTAGAATAGTAGTACTGCCTTGAATCTACTCTGCCACATGCCTCAACTTGCGGACTATGTCCTAGTAAGTACTAGTACCCAGTAGCATTTGATAACTTGCCTCCAACAAAAAGACGAAAGATAAGGAAAATGAGGGGCAAAAAGAGCACTTGAGCCAATTGAACCAAAGCACCGTGCAATACTCCGGCCCCCTATAGACTTGGCATCCTGCAGATCTGCAATAGCAAAGTTAGTTATGAGCGGGGGATGGTAAGTGGGACAAAGTGGGTCAACCCCAGAAATCAAGTTGCTTTGCTTGCTGTTCATTCTTTTGACTTTTTCACCAGAGCATGGCCTTGAGCCTAGATCTTCGATATATTATTCTCTCCCTCTCATCCATCCAACCCCCCATTTAATTGCGAAGGCTCCTCACCAAAACCGGCTTCTCCCTGGCTGAGCGCGCTTGCACCGCCGCACGGACCAAATCCGTCATACTCCCCTGCCATCCGCGACCACCTCGCCTTTCCTCCTCCACTGCCCCATAATGGACTTCCACCTGGTGCCTCGGGGCACTGACCGTAATTACACGGGTTTCTTCACCAAAACGATTGTCTACATCGGCACCCTGGTGGTGTTTCTGGTCTGTGAGTAATAGAATATCTCTCTCCAAGCCAGGCAACGACGGGACCTCGAATTCTGGAGCCTTGAAATATTAATGGAGATCTGTCCTAGCCTTCGCCTTGACCGTCAGCTCAATAGTACTTCCCAGATGGGTCAGCTATCATAGCGAAAGAGTGAGCGCGCCTTTGGTCTTAATTTATTCCATTATGCGACCGTACTTATACTAATAATAA
The DNA here is from genome assembly GCA_023626375.1 of Talaromyces sp. PF30-5. Lineage (NCBI taxonomy): Eukaryota > Fungi > Ascomycota > Eurotiomycetes > Eurotiales > Trichocomaceae > Talaromyces > Talaromyces sp. PF30-5. The sequence goes on along the minus strand of JAMAGU010000008.1, from coordinate 765,858 downwards.
TTCTTTTAATCACCATAGCCCTCTCACCATTACTCCTACGGCCTTCATCGTCGCTGCTCCTCCCTCACGGATACATGTGAAAGTTTCCCCGCGAACGAAGACTGTCATGGCGAAGATCGATATTTCTGCTCCATGTGGCGCTCTGTCGGGTTCTTAATGTCCTTCGCCGTCGTGTTGCAGGGCATGAGTATCGTCGCATACACCATAATTATTTCTGGAGGGAAAAGACTCCGTGAAAATGGTTGGCGCATTCTTAGTCTCCTGATTATCTTGTCGGCGATTATCCAGGCGGCGAGTATGTCTATTGTGGTAAGTTTCGTTATTGCGGCTACTTTGTGTGGGACAGGTCGGATAAATCGTTCGGAGCTGATCTTTTCTAGGCATATCTATATGATAATGAAGACCGGTTCTTCGTTGGATGGCGACTTGATGAGTCGTGGATATTCTGTACTGTGAGCTGGTGTATCAGCTTGATTTGCGCTGGCGCGGTCATTATTGCGGCTCAGATTCTACCTTCAGAGGGCGGCTATGAACTAATCCCGGATCATGACCCTCTCAGCGTTACGTCTTGATACATTCATTATGTGTTAACATATTTGGGATCTTTGATCAGGTGTTACTGGGTATGCACTAGCGGATATGCGGCAGTGCTAACATCCTGAACATCGCCATTGATCTCGCCGGCGGTCGGTCTGTTTGAATCATACTGCGATATTGTTTCCAGTGGATACCTACGATGTGACGAGTTACTATCTCACAATCTTTTAATAAGTTCATTCTATTATGACAAATTTCATCATATCTCTTTTCCGATTTTGGGCGTTCTGACTTGTATATAACTCTTACCGATTTTAAATTTGAAATATGGGTTCTGCTTCAAAGTTTCACAAATTTACAGCAAATCGTCTCCAAGTTGACCATACATTATATTTTCGTAGTTCGGGTTGACCTTCAATATATAATGCATCAGACTTGATCACCAGTATATGCTAGCAACAATCATATCTTGGGATAAAATAAGGAATATGAAACAGGAAAAGAGAACATCATCATCAAGATTCATCGCATACATGTACATCAACGTATCATTTTTTTCCCTCATTGAAAAAATATCACTCCGGAATAAATTAGATGCCGGCAACCTACCAAACAATCTCCTTGCCATTCAATCCCTCAATAGCAGGAACTTGAGCTCTCAAAGCCTGACCATAGTCACCTGCATTCGGTGTGCGAAGCAAAGTGTGAATATGGAACTTTTTCGGTTCTTCGTTATTCAAGAACACACCAGAGTGATGATCGAACTCAATAAGGATAACAGGACTCTGAATCCGGTAGTAAAACGGATCCTCATCACCATATCCACCAATCCAACAGAAATAAGTCTCCGCCTCCCAACGCTTAATCTGCTCCAACTTCATCTGCCGGGACTTAGCTGGCAAGTAAAGCAGGTACTGCTCCAAAATCCCATACATAAGCTTCTTCTGCTCCTCATTAAACGTTGAAGCCAAGATACCCTCATAAGGAACCTCCCGGTTATCCCGGTAGGCACCGCACACATGGCGCTGATCATCCTTGTTCCATCGACCAGGCGGCATAGCGGGATCCTTCATCTGCTCAAACACCCGCGCCTTACTTTTCAGCTCCGCAGAAAGAGATTGCATAAGTTCAAGTCCAAGCTTCTCCTCTATCTGCATGATTCTTGTTCCCGCGTAGGGACCAGAGTCAATCTCATTGGGCTCTGCGCCGGTGAACCATGGCGAGGCGACGATCTGACCCTTGTACAGGAAGATGTTTAGACAGAGATGGTGACCGTAGAATGAGAAGCCCCAGGGCCGGGTGGTGGATGGACGACCGAAGAGAACGAAGTTGTAGGAGAACTCGTTCATCACGCGGGGTGACTTGACTAGTTCACCGAGGAAATGGTTGATGCGCATTGCGTTGACGGCTTTCTCGTAGCCCTCTGGTGAGAGGGTTGTCTTTAGGATGTTCATCACTGCGTCGCGGACTTGAGATGTTACTTCGTCGAGACGCACACCTTTGTGTGCGAGGAGGAACTCGGGGTTAGACCATGTGCGCCACTGGGGAGAGTCGATGTGGTAGCTGACGGCTTCTTTTTGTTTGTCGTCTAAGAGGCTGAGGAAAGACTGTGTGGAGTCGACGATCTGTTGGATCGGGACATCTTCATCTTGCAATGTGAACAGATCGGGACGGACATGGCCTAAAAATCGGATTAGTATATAATAGAATTGCAAAATCCCGATTGCCAAACTTCTTTTGCTGTTGTATCCATGCGATTATCTATTCTGGAGCTCTTACCGTCGGTGGTGACACCCTTGAAAGGCTCCTGCAACAACTCCAACCAATACATGTATAGCGCGTGCAACCAAGGAGGCTGCTTCAAAGTCTTAAAATCATGAGCATACTCGTGCGCGTCCTGCGTGCACATAACCTGGAAGCGCTTAAGGTTCAAGTCAGGCAAGTACTGGCGATACTCGCCAGTCGGGTTTTCAAGTGTCGACGTCATTTTGAGAGGTGAATGGAATGTGAATGGAGAGGAATTGACGGACGAGGAAGACCAAAAGATCAAGAGAAGGGAAAAAGAACAATGGCAGAATTGGAGGAGATCAGAGAGTATTATAATCGCTGTAATCGAACCCCACGGATTCGCCCACAGAGTCGGAGTGAGGCGGCATCCCCACGCGTGTGGGGAATGAAATGGTGAGGGGAAGAGATTTTATCCGGCTTTTCCATAGTTGCAGGGTGGCGAGGGGCTTGACGTTGACCAATCCGGAGCCGGCGGAAAGGAATTTATGAGCGTCTTGAACAAGTCAATTCTTCGGGTGATTAATACGTTTGAGGAAGATTTGAAAATTATCATGCGATTTGAAGGGGAACATTGCATTGTGGGTTGGTGCTGGAGCTGGTTGGATTTCCGGGTATGAGATTCCGACGGGGAATGGGTATAGAAGGGAGCCTCTTTACAACCGATATTGTCATATAACGACGGCTTCCCTTTAGATAGGATTTGTACAAAAGGCTTTGAATAGTTTTCACTCAAATTTCGTTAAATGAATTCAATCGTTTGACACATTGTCATATGCATGTGTGTTGCTTGATTTTGGTCTCTATCTGTATTGCGGGGGATTAGAGATATACCCCGCCATTATCATTTCAAATGTTATCGTTATCGGAGCTCTGATGACTACTAGTATTGGAAGTGAAATACTAGTAGTAACTGTATGCTTGTCTGTCTTGCATGTAAATTATTAGTAAGGACATCTGGAGTTGCATAAGTAGAATTTGAAGACGCGCTAGTTAGTTTTCTAATCACTTCCGGCGCTTCGAGACATAAGCATAGAAGGCTCGCAGATTTCGTTCAAAGAAGATTTACTGTGACCTGAATACTACTTAACTTGCACTTTTATAGTCAACTACAACATTTGAAGGTGACAAGATTGGCTGGGAGGATGATATTGAGACCGTTGGCCCAATAGCTTTGGCAGCTAAGAATAGTCTTTTACGGGTATGTACTACTTTATGTAATGCCACTGAAGAACGCCGAAAGATGTCTCTATCGCTTCCAAGGTTCGTTCTTGAATACGATGATTTTGAGACTCATAACACCACGATAAAGAAGTACTAACGAATGAGAAGCCTCTTGTCACATCATTATTTGACTGGGAGACTGGGTGCATTGTCCCGGCAATTTTATCTGATCCTTTAGCAGCCGTCAATCCAGTTGATTTAATCACCAATGAAATTGGTAGCCCATCGGTGACCGATTACTTAAAGATGCTACTTCGTCCGATCTTGAAATGTGCAGAGAATGGGCGCACCTTTACATTCAGAACTGTTATTCGCCGGCCTGTTATAGGGGATTTATTTTTACCAATTTCGCAACTGGTCTTTTATTTTCTTTCATACAGAAGTTATACAATAGAGCGTCCGACTAGTATGAGGTTGCTATACATGTGTGTGCTGGAAAGGACATACGGCATCCGTGGTATGGGCTACGAGATTGGCGGTGGAATGTGCAGTGTGCTGAATGTCGAATAGAGGAATTACATAGGCGTGAAAGGAGTCGGAAATGTATCTCGATCGTGTCAGAACCTCCAGCTTTTGTATATCCGTTCCCCCGTCACTTGAACTACTAACTTTATTCTCTGCAATTTTTCTCAATGCATAACTCGAGTTGGAACTTGAGGAAAATAAACGATCTAATCATACCGGGCTTTGAATATTTCAACAGCTTCCGCTGACTAAATGCAGTGCGTGTTCATCCAAATAATGAAGCGCAGAGGAGAACAAATCAGAGTGGCTCTAATAGCCTTGATGGAGGCAACTCGGATGTTCCGAGCGTGGCGTCTCCGCACATGCGCATCGGATGTTGCCCCCCGCATGCCGGACTTTGGGGTTTCTGCAGCTTTAAAACCACGAAGCTTTCCTTTTACTTCGCTTCAATTGCATCAAACAAGGTAATTCCATTCTTAGAAATATACAGCCGTCATGTCGCTACCTTTCTCAAACCAACCCCCAGCTGAAAGAGTCCCTTATGCTATTCCTCAATTGGAGGGCGAGCGTATCACGATTCCGGGCAGCAAAGGTGTCTTCCGGATTTTGACTTCCTCAAAGCAGACTGATGGATTGATGGCTGTTTTTCAGAGTGGTGCCGTCATATCTGATGCCCCTGGCTTCCACTATCATAATCATGCCCATGATGTCTTCTTGGTGACTAAGGGATACCTGAAACTGTACAATGGAGACAAGTGCCGTATTTTGGCACCAGGAGACTTTGCCTATATCCCACCGGTATGTGATTTATCTTGAGGAACTTGAACAATGTTCCCCATTGTGAAGGGACTATATCTGACAACATCCCATACAGAAAGTTATTCATAACCCTGACATGATCGGCCCACACACCGAACTGCAAGGCCTCATCACACCCGGTGACTGGGTTGACTTCTTCCGTTACGTATCTGAGCCATACGACGGCATCATGGTTCCAGAGACAGACAACCGAGACTTGAAAGCCTTGCTTATCCCGAAAGTCATGGCGGCGAAGGGCAAGTTCGACGTTGTATTCCAGCCAGACTACCAGCCCCCAGAGGTTGGCGAGTGGACCAAGGACGATGAGAAGTTACCCAATGGACCAGAGGGATACTTTCTCCGTGCCAACACGGGCCCGCGATGGATGCTAGGTGGTGTTATGTCTCGGCCATTTGTAACCACGAAGCAGAGCAGTGGGGTTTGCGCCATTTCGAGCATCGAGTCATCCAAGGACTACGGAGAGACCGTACTGTCGAGGTACATCACCTTTGCCAAGGTTGATCACTGTTTCTGTGTTATGGAGGGTACGCTCAAGGTTCGCTTACAAGGTTCTGGGGAATCGGAATTCCGAGAGGGTGAGACGGTGGTTATTCCTGCTGGAAAGGCCTTTGCGTTGGACTTTGCAAGCAAGTACGTGAAGGTTCACTCGTTTACGGATGGCGATGGCATTGAGTCTCTTATTCATGAGCTTGGAACACCTGTCGAGGGGGTTGTGCTGCCTGAGGAAGCTCCAAGTTGGGATGAATCGCGGTTGTCTTCTGTGGTGGAGCGATTAAATGTGACATTGAATTAGAAGCCTCGGAGACCTTTACTTTACCAAATGGGTAAGTGAATCTGGGAATCAGAAAGTCTGCTTATTTATTGCATAGAGTATATAGCGAGCATGAGAAATGAAGATCATTTGTGTTTTACTTACTTTCAAATGTCCCTCACGATCCTGATTCTCTCCACTAGACAAAAATGTCTGGACCCCTGTACACTCCCCGTAATCCACAGATTTTGAGGTCATTCAAGTCAGGCACTCTTCTCCTGAAATATCAACATGAATTTTTCAACAGTGAATTCACTAATTGAGCTACTATACGAAAGATCAATCTACAAAGGATATCCAAGAAGAGGGTTTCAAGGTAATCAATATTGAATTGAATAGCCGCGCGCTCAATAGAAATCCGAAGAGAAAAATACTAGATCATCAATTAGTTTCCACTTCAGTTTTCTACTAGACACTAGACATTTCACATTTTCACTCGAAACCACTAAATGGTTTAGCGCACCCTTAGCACCAGGAAATTTCCCTGCGCCTTCCATGAAGGTAATCATCACAGTTAGCTTTAATCCACGTCAGTGTAAAAACGTACTGCAGAGGCATCTTTTCTATACTTGAACTTTTTTTATGGGTGGCTTTACGTGGCATTAAGCTACTGAGCTGCCCTACCTAGACACTTTGGGAAGAAAAGAAAAGAAAGAAAAAAGAGACAAAAAGCAGCAAGAATGTTACTTCTGCATGTGCTTCATGATGCTGAGTGAGATTTTGTAGCCATATATATCACCGGATAAAATTGCGTCTAGAATGTTTAGATCGGAACTACACTGTAGTAGTTCGGCGGCTATTTTGCCTTCCCCAGATGCCGGGGATGCGGGCCCCGGAATAACCATTCCACCGAGTTCCTCACGCGCCACACATCACTCGGGAAATCCGGATTCGCGTTTGCTCCATTGTCATTATCTGCAAGTAGCCATGATCCACCCCCAGACTTCCACGTTGCTATGGCATGATGTTTGAATAATGCAAGCCATTCAAAAATCGCCCGTGTCGGATGATCCCGCACCCAAGCGGCTCAAACGGCCTCGAGCTGCACAAGCTTGCGACCGCTGCAGGACGAAGAAGTATAAGTGTGACGAGCAATATCCATGCTCCCATTGTAAAAGTGGGTTTCTGACCGGTGGTATTGAGTTGCGGGGCACGAGGCTGACGAGATCTAGAGAGTGGCCTGGACTGTGTATACCAGGGCAGCTACAGGGAGCGAGAAAGTGGCAGATCAGCAAGGTACGCCCGCGCTCTTGATCGGAATATCCTTTTCCAAGATCGGTTTCTCCGCCTGCATTCTGAACTTTGCTGACGCAAAAGCTAGTTATGTCACCGACCTCGAGAAGAAAGTAGAAGACTTAACCTCAAAGCTGTATGCTGCGGAGGCACAGAATGCCTCGTCTCCATTACCACGTGTGCCAGTCACTCAGTATGCCGTTCCAGGGCCAATGGATGCAACGCCTTGTTCTATGCCACAGACGGTGTCTACCCCAGGGGAAACGGTAAAGCTATCCGTCGACCCCCAGGAGGAGTCAGCAGAGAGTGCCGATGATGAAATTAATGAATTGAACCACCATACCAATGGGATCGAATTCCACGGGAGTACATCGTCTGCGGCTGCCATTGGCTATTTACAGAAGGCGAGAGACGCAAAGCCTCACGATGATTGCCATCAGAGAGCAACTGACTCGTCATTGATTTCAACCTTACATAACCCGAGCTTTTCTCCTTCAACTACTGGACCCGGCCATCTGACATCCATTGAGCAACATAATTATTACTTTGATCAAGCGCATGTATTCATGAATGGATACTTTGAGAATATCCATTTTATTCATCCATTCATTGATAAAGAAAATTTCTTACTTCGCGCCCATGAATTGTGGTTCAATAGAGCCCATGCTCCCGAACCGAGCTTTGTGGCACTTTATTTGAGTGTGCTCTCGTTTGGATCATTGGTACGAGTATGGGATGAGAGCACACTTTCTGGCTTGGGGCGCTTTGAATGGAGCCGCAAACTCTTTGGTGAAGCCCAGGCATACCTGAACTACTTGCGATTCTCAAATGATCTCGAGACTGTCCAATGTCTTTATTTGATGGTACGTAAAGAATGAAGAACTTTTGAAGAAGGTTTCACTAATCCATACGCAGGCTAAGATCTGTCAGAATGAACTGAATCCAAATTGTAAGTTGGCTAATTTTGGCAGAGAAAACTCCCCATGAAACTAATTGCATACTAGTGGCATATATGTACCTTGGCCTTGCCGTCCGCACCTGTCTGTCTGCTGGCTTTAATCGGGAGGTCCGGGGTCCCAATGATCAACGTTCGGGATGGATCTCAAAGACCTGGTGGTAAGTGGAAAACACAACTAAAAAGCGGCTGGCTGATACATGGGCTAATTCGTATAAACAGGGGCATTTTCTCTCTTGAGATGTAAGTGTCAATTGTTACATATCCTATTAATAGTCTATAACCTCTGATATGGATATAGAGAAATGAGTTTCTCAGTCGGTCGACCTGATACATTGGGAATGGACGAATATCATAATCGAGCTATGCCAGACCGGGATGATTCTGAGTACGCCATAATTCCCTGGATGACTGATTTTGCTCAGATTATCCGGCGAGTCTCAGTACAAATTTACCACTCGCGTATTACATTACAAGAGAAGCTCCACCTGGCCCTTCAGATTGAAATGGATATGGACCGGTGGCTTGCCCGATTACCTGAGAAATTAAGGCCTGATATAGGCACAGAAAGGCCATCTCGCGGGGCTCTTCGCGATCCAAAATGGGCAAGAAGGCAGCGACTTGTTCTAGGAATCAGTGAGTTGACCATGGAAATCTCAAACAGGAGATTTCAACTAATTTGTCTCTCACATCAAGGATATTATAATGTTAAAATGCTCTTGTTCCGCCCGTTTCTGAGCCACTTTACGCGCAAACTACGGCATCCGCCAAGTGAGTTAGATGAAACAATTAGCAAATGTCTGGATGCAGCAAGAAACACAATCCAAGTAATCCATGATATTTACCGGGTGCACACATTTTTCCGATGCTGGTAGGACCACATGACTATAAACATCTGACGCCAATTTCACAAGCTTACTGACTCGACTCTTATCCAGGTGGTACAACACTACTTACGTGATGTTTGCTACGTCGACTCTCCTTCTTCCAATGTCAAAGCTTGGTATGTGTGAAGAAACAATGCCGCTATTGCGATCGGTTGAAATGGGGGTTGAAGTCCTCGAGGCCATGGAAGAGTCTGTCGTAGCGAGGAAGTCCGTGGAAATTATCCGCCAATATTTACGCGAATTCAGAGCTTCCGGGGCTCAGCAGGCACCCTTGGGACTCGGTGAAGGGAATGAAGAACTGGCTGCAGCCACAGAACCAGTGCCTGGGCCGTCTACCTTTGAAATCCCAGAATGGGCTTATGGGTTCGGGTTCCCTGATTATTCCTTCGAAGGAATCGCTAGGCTTTTCGATGATATTGGTGGACTGCCCATGTTGGATAGTTAGCGCGCACTGTACATATAACTCATTAATACATTTTGTAAATATCTACTCCGTGTAAATTCCCAGGAAATCATGCCAAGACATCCTGAATGCTATTTAGATTGCACTATAATCCTTCTGGGCTCCATCTGACGCCTTTAGCTTCGGCACGGCGACCTCGGGAGCCGATAACCTCGGAGCTCGGCCTGCCACCAGCTATAACTCCGCTTATCCTCCCCGGGGGCCATCACGAAGTCCGCAATTAGAGCTGTCTTTGTGTATATTGCAAGCTAATACTCATTTCATAGGGTTAAGCTTCAAATGTGCAAGTCAACAACGGGACCGAAATCTCGCGAGCTTCAGATTGATGTCATGATCGTCGGAAACCGGTTGCATCACCGCCGACCGGATGAACCTGTATAAAAGCGGGGGCACAAGCTTCCGAAAAGGAGCTTAAAAATACTCAAAAATCAGCATTCGAACGTCTCACAGTTCTCGACTGCATTGAATTCAGTAACCCAACCCCAAACGAAATGCCTTTGACACTTCACCACCTGGGCCTCTCCCAATCCGAGCGCATTATCTGGCTCGCCGAAGAGCTTGGGCTCGAATACAATTATGTTTTCCACAAACGGGCTCCTATCTTCGCCCCACAATCCCTCAAGGACCTTCATCCCGCCGGGACGGCTCCAGTAATGGAAGATGACCCATCCCCTGTCACAAACTCGAAAGTCATTTTGGCCGAATCTGGTGCGATCGCAGACTACCTCATCGCCGTCCATGGGAATGGCCGCTTGGCAGCCACGCCTAAAGATGGTGCACTCTACGCTCATTTCCTAGAATGGTACCACTTTGCCAATGGTAGTCTCCAGCCAACTATCTTCCGAGTATTGATGGCTCGTGCATCAGACCCAAACAACCCGTTAGTGGCACGTACACTTGCGAAATGGGAGCACCAGCTCGCGATGCTCGAGGCCCGCTTGGCTGATACGGGCGCCTACCTTGCTGGAGAGGAGCTTACAGCTGCGGATATTATGATGTTCTTCACCTTGACCACCATGCGTGGCTTTTCTCCCGTGAACTACGACACTGAGAAACACAAGAATCTTCTTGCCTATTTGAAGCGCGTTTCTGAGCGTCCAGCCTATCAGAAGGCCATGAGGATCTGTGAGGGGGAGGACTTCAAACCTTTGATCGGACCTATTGCCGAGCCGTGGGGTATAATGAAGAGATCGTAAGGCTGTCTCTACCTATTTCCTACCCTGTCGTACTATAGAGCTATTCTTAATTCCACTCTCGTTATAAATGACTAATTAGTATACTCCTTTTTCTTAGTAGCGGGCCGAGGAATAGTACAAAAACACAGGAGTCGAAGATGTGATTTGCAAAACGTCTATTTAATTGGTAGGCCCTCCGGGGCTAGAATATGATAGAGGAAGTTCAATACATGCTTCCCCAATCTAGACTGGTGCGGTGCAAACTTGAACATTTGAATATTGAACATTGAATCAAAAGCCTAATCAGATCATCAATAATATGTACTAGTAGTACCTTCACTTCAAGTTATTAGGTTGACCACAACCCGAAGAAATATTGCTTGAGTCTTTATAATGAATATGAATTGATATACACAGAGGCAGATCTATTTCCTTGACCATGGTCTATAAAATACAGCAGAATGACCCCTTCGACTCGGAAGATTGAGAGAAGAGATCGGGGTTCTGTACAACTGCCTTCTCAACCTCCTTGATAGCGTCGTAGCCGTACAGCCATGGCTGAACCTCTGGACATGTCCATCGACTTGGAAAAGCACCCTTGAGCTCTTTGCCGAGTTGAGAAAGGAAAATTTCGTCTCGTTTCTTCTGCTCTTCTCCGTCATGCATATGGAAATCGTGTCGCTGAACCGGTACATTAATGAATTTTCGATTAGTCGGAAAGTAGGTGATAATAACTCACCTGTTTGAAGGTTTCGCGCACGATGGCCTCACCTCGGGACTTACGAAGACTTTCGTATAGTCTGAGGATTCGAGGTAGTTGTGTCTTCTCTGTCATATGTCCCAGGAGTAGACCTAAAACGGCGCCATCCTCCAGAGAAGAGTTCGCGCCTTGTGCTAGATAGGGCAGCATTGGGTGGCAAGCATCTCCACTGTTCCATCATGTGTTAGCAATAGTCACTATTGATTGCGCGTTCTGGAGTGCCCATGATTGGTTCTAACGTACATGAACACAAGGTTAGACTTGTCGTTAACCCACTTCTCCATTTCTCCGTCTAAAGCCGTTAGTAAAGATCCAAACAAATTTCTTCATGATGCGAGACATACGATGCATCAACTTCCACTTGTCGACATTCTCCACGTAGGTCAAAAACTTGTTGAGGCTGAAATCCCAAGTCAGCCAAATTCCAATGAATTGCTCTTATAGTCGACTCACATCGGATCCCAGCCAACAAAGAGCTCCCGCATTTCATCCACAGATCCTGCTTGCTTTGAAACCCCAGGAGGGAGGTTATCCGGCACAAGAAGAACGATATTGTACATTTGACCGCCACGTAATGAATAGCCAACAGAATGAGCCCCAGGCCCGATCCAAAAGTGAACTTCGGGATTCTGGACCAATGACTTGAGATCCGGGTCCGTAATCTGGTCTACATTGAGGACAATTCGGTAGGCCAGGTCTCCAGTTGGGAGCGGCTCATCCTTTTTTCCAACAAATGCCTCACGACATTGAGACCACAACCCGTCAGCAGCAACAATAAGGTCACCGTCGAAACGTTTTCCAGTCACGGAGTATACGGTCGTGGTGTCAAAGTCAAGTCGCTCAACTCTTTCGCCCAAATAGAAGGTCACGCCTAAATCTTTAGCCCGTGTAAACAATGCTTGTTGCAGGTCGACGCGATGTAGGTCCACAAAAGGCGTGTCATATTTTGCCCGAATGCTCTTATCGAACGCCCCATCGTGGGCAAGAATCTCGCCTGAATACCGGTGCACAGTCAATTTTGTAGGCTCCGCGGCAGCTTCCCACAAGGACGCCGGTAACTTCCAATACTTCAATAAGCGAGACGCATTTGGTGTGATTTGCAAACCCGCACCAACTTCAGCAAGTTCTCTTGCTTGCTCGATGACCTCAACCGAGTGACCCGATAGAGCAGCGGAGATTGCAGTAGCAATGCCGCTTAGACCAGCTCCAACAATAATAATGCGGAGACGCGCTGTTTCTGTAACCTGTATTTTTCTCAAAAAATAAGCCATGCAGCTCCCATCAAGGGCGGATTGCTTCTTCCTACCATCTTGAAATTCTTCTGGTCAAAATCCTTCTGAATTGAGCCTTTAAACTTAAGGAAAGAAAGAAAGACCAGAGGCTCGCTGTGAAGATACGTGATGAAGATTACAAAGATTATGCGAATCCCGGTTATAACTTCAACAGCTGCAGCTAACCGTCAGCCGGAATGACCGATCGGGTGTCTAACAATCTCGGATATGCCGAGTTCCGGATTTCCCGGTCGATGAGGCGTTGCGCCGCGGGGAAACGGACGTTCCCATGACACGTTCTATCTGTGGGGATTTCTGCATGGATTTGTCTGTTTTTGATGGGGTAGATGTCAAGGTGCCAGGTGATGTCTAGTGGATCTCCAGGATGCCAAGAACCGGGGTAGGCGCGGCGTTAGAGATAGATCCGACCTGGGGTAAAGATCCTTCTAGCTCGATGCTGTCAGCTCTTATTTTCACTTGGGTAAATTCTCATGCATTTCTGGCATAATGGCGATCTGTTTTGACAAAAAGGCTATAAAAAAGTAAAATGGCAATGAACACTATACCAATTGATTTGATTGTGTAGGCAAACAGCCATTAGTTATGAGCAGCCTGTTTTTCTGCGAGGGTTAGGCCCAATAGCTTTTGGAGTATTGTATGCCTTGATCTGTCAGTTAGGACATAAGATATTGACGCTATGGAAAACTGCTGAGCTAGCACTTCACTTTAATTCAAGCGATGGGGAAAGATATATCTACTCTACTCATAGTATCTTCAATGTTGAGGATTGGCTCACCAGCAGCGTTATATGCTAGCAACTGTGCATCTACTAATAGTATTATCCATTTTAGCATCTTTCCACATAACATGGATTTGCTCATCATATGCAAATCCAATTATTAAAACATTCTGAGGAATTCTACCATCAAATGTCAAAAAGGAACAGAGTACGACGCTTCAATACCCCGTGCCCCAAAGATGTAATGCTAAAAGTCTTTGCATAATGCAGTAAACGAGGCATTTATCAGCAAGGATCCACGGTACTGCCCGTCAGTATACAGGGTAAATATAGCCCATTTTGAAAGTGATGAGAGAAAAAGATCGAGACTCGGCCCCCTACCTGCGGTTGACATCGCTTAAAAAGCGCCACCAAAATGAGGGCCCGAAGTGCATCCGAACGCCCACTTCGGACTTGCCGTGACACCTGTACAATCGCCAATAGCGTCGATTACATTTACACATGCTAATTGCGGGGAAATGACAACGCTAACTGCTTTGGAATGTTTAAGCTAGTCTGTCCGAATCCCGTCTAGAAATACCGGGGTACTCCCGACTTATATGTGTCGCTCGCCCTCATCAATAGTCCCACAATCATACGACCTACCTCCCCGGTCTATCTTTCTTCTAAGTGGCTGTATTTTGTGCCAAAATGACAGTCGTCGATCCTAGGGTATGTTTAGGCCTGGCGATAAAAGATACACTATCGAATGGATACTGACAAGCGCAGCTTTTCCCGAATCGGGTGCGATATGCCGCCCTCCTCACTGTCAATGTCTATGTTTTTATGGGGAATATGTACTCCGTGAGTAGCACCTGAGTATTTGATGAAAGGTCTTCATGTTTCAAACATACTTACGCGTGGTTAATTACTATAGTCGGGGTTGGCAACTGGTTTTGAGTCACTAGGAAAATACTTTCGTATCTCCGATGCCGAGTTAGCACCCCTGGTCACCTATTCTGTTTTGTCTATGGGGCTGGCGAACTTAGTATGGATGCCGCTTGCGCTTTGCTTTGGGAAACGCCCCGTTGTAATCTTCTCCATGGCGATGTTCCTGTGCGGTATTATCTGGAGTGCAGTCGCAAAGGATTACGACAGTCTGATGGGATCGCGAGTATTCGCCAGTTTTGGTAAGATCCGTACACTAACCATCGAGTTAATCGAGGCTAATCTATCTACCAAATCCTAGGCTATGGTGCTATTGAGTCCCTCGGGCCTAGTATTCTCGCGGGTAAGTTCCAATCTCAATTCCTTATTCTGATTCAAATTCCCTGACAGATGACTAGATATTTTCTACGAACGTAATTATTCAAGCGCCATGGCTGTCTACGCTGCCTTTCTATCTGGTGGATCTCAAATTGGTCCAGTCATTGCAGGTTACCTGATTGAGGCCCGAGGCTGGCGATGGTTCTTCTACCTCTGTGCGATCATTGCAGCTGCCAATCTTATCAGTACAATCTTCTTTCTCCCGGAGACGATCCATGAGCCCGAAGAGGAGCCCGAACAGATCGAAGATAACGAGAAAGACACACACAGCCATATCGAGGCTATGCCATCTAGGTCTGAGGTTGGCGACCGTGCCAAAATGGATTATGGAGAATATTGGCGGGGGCTCTTTACTTTCCAGCTCACCAAGGAGGCGAAAGAGAAAGGTGTGCTCAAGTACTTTGCTTACCTTTTTGTTCTGCCATTTCCACTTCTTCTTGTCCCGGGAATCTTGATTGCATCCATCATGTATGGAGTCATGTTAGGAGGGTAAGTCCATAGCGCCTCACCGGCCCTATAAAATGCAAAATCATTAACACTAATGCCGCTTAGTATCGTCGCTATCTCAACGCTCGCCCCAAACATCTTCTCCCCACCACCCTATCTCTTCACATCATCCGACCTCGGCCTCTTTACACTTGGAAGTTTCGTTGGAATCGTCGTCGCCTGGCCCATCGCTGGTCCTCTGACCGACCTATTCTCTCGTTGGATGCGCAGACGCAACAATGGCGTACACAAGCCCGAGCACCGTTTACCAGCCCTGATAATCCCTTTTCTGATCTGCCCAGTCGGTCTGATCGTCTTTGGTTATACAGTCGCCCACCAACAAAACTATATTCGCCCAGCTGTTGGATCGGCTATCTGCGCTGCGGGATTAACGCTCGTTCCTTCTGTGATGCTTTCATACGTTGTTGATTCTTATCCCAGAGTCGCTGGCGAAGCCCTTGTGTTGGTAAACACATCCAAGAATGTTGTCGCATTTGGATTGGCGAAGGGTGCGTATTCATGGATGGCTGAACAAGGAGTTGACAAGATGTTTTATGAATTTGCGGGTATTCAATGGGCCGTGTTAGCATTGGCTTTGCCATTATACTTCGCGGGTCCATGGTTGCGATCTCGAACCCAGAAAATGTTTTGAGGACATAGGTTCAGTTAGCATTTGAAGGTTTTGTGTTGTCGGCGAGTATATTCACGGGCAAATAATTTGCGAGAATATCAGCCGAACAACCATCTTTTCTACTTTAATATTAGTATAAACTAAACGTCATGAGCAATTGATCAAACTTTGGAGGATAACATCATGATGTTGCATTCTTGAAAGGTGTACCTGTACCATGCGTCCCTTAGAAAGAACGAGGCAAAACTGGGCAGTGGAAGTCATCCCTCCAGCTTCACTAGAGCGACTATCCCCACTATGATAAAGAAGACACAAGGTAGTGACAGGGAAGAAAAAACAGAAAGATCCAGCCGCTCTGCTCTATCACATACGTATATTGTGCGATGACTCGAAAGAAGAATAAGAAGAGATCCAAAGGCCGACAAAAAGGCACCGTATACTAACCACAAAACTTTAAACAAGAGAAAACAATATAACACGAGAAGCGAAGGAGAGATGAATTGTTCACCAGCCACACCAGGTGGTTATGAATATGCAACAAGCCCAAAACGGAAGTTTCCATGCAGCTGGCGGATTAAACATTCCGGGGTGTATTTGCTTCAAGCCGTCCGCAGGCAGCTCCACCTCTGCCGGAGGGATCAGACTGTGTCCAAGACCTAGGGGCTCTTGAGCTAGAATATGACATGGAGTGGTTTCGGCTCAAGGAGCCTGGGGAGGAGGGTGCTGATGACCCTGGTGTATTCGTTGCTGTGGCGGCCGTGGAACTGCCAGCTCGGACGGAAGCCGCAGCCGCAGTGGGGTTGCAGTGCGCACATATGAAGATATTGAATCCTCGACCATTACAGCTAGTACAGATTGAGCCTCTGGAAGAAGCATTGTTAGTAAGTCTGACAACCAAGCCTGGGCATAGAACCTTTGTGTACCTTGGGGCATTGCCGGCACAGTGGCGGCATGTTAAGACTGTTCGTCCGCCAATGCACGATATATGAGTTGGATCGAGATTCAACGGGGAGAAAGTGGAGGAGCTCATTGTGAACAATGTGAAAGTGGTAGTAGGTAGGTGACAGAGGCGTACAGATGACTGGAGCTGATGTTGTGTAGCAGGCGTAGATCTTGGGAAAGGTTCAAATATTGTACTCGAGAGGTTGTAAAGAAGAGTATAAAGTATACCTTCTTTATTTGAATATGCGACTCTGCATTCAAATTCTTGTACTGATTGACGGATTTTGAAATGAATCAGGGAAGCCCAGGAGACTGTTCTGATTTATCAACTCGAACTTGAACTAGGCCAAACTGACTTCGGAATAAAAGTAAGGAAGGCAACGTATTGTCTCCAGTGATCGGACTAGGGTAAAATACTAACCAGGCCAAAGTATAATGAATCCGGAAATGGGGAGTAGACCAAGAAGATCGACTCTTATACCCACGAAGGTCTGGTGGCACACAACAACTCCGGCCAAATGTTACATTAGCCTAACAAGCCTCGACGTAAGAAGAGAAATTAGAAAAAGGCCAACAAAGGCCAACAACCAACAACCAACGAATCAACAGAGCATCCAATGCAACGGCGAGGACTACTGCAGGTCAAGTTGGTTACTACTCAATAACGTGAGCTGGTCACTTCGGTTCCAGGTGACATATTTCCAAGTGATGATTCACCAATGAGAGGCCCAGGACTAGATCTAGCATAAAATTGGGGAACGGCGCAGAACGCCATCTTGAATTTAGTTTGTTCCCAAAGCCCCCACCACCCCTGGATGGAGGGGTATGTGCCAACAGGACGCGCACAATGGAACATGTTGGATGACCCGAGGAATCAAGGTGCCTAAAAGCGCACATTCAAGGTTGTTGAACCGGGCCAAGAGGGTAGAAAGTTGGTATAGTGCAGTTCAAAGAAGGATCGATACCCACCCATCGGGCAACGTAGATATGAGTGGTTCATGTATGGATTAGGTTCACAGAACGAAGAGGCCGAGTTGTCAATGAAACTTACCACCATAAGAGTGCAACGGTGTCCCGGGTTGCGCGGCGGTTCAACAAAGGGCAGTTCGAACCAGGAATAAGAAAAGAAAATGAGAACCATGCAGGGATTCTGCCATGAAGATTTTCAGCGTGCACAAATCAGAACCAGAACCAGTGTGAGGCAGGTCGTTACCCAGACCTGAGCTCGGTGTTGCCTACGCGGAAAATAAGTCCCAGCCTCATGGCAGCCACCACAGCCCAGTACAGCCCTGTGTTACGAGTTGACAGGATCAGTAGGTACCCAGGAATCGGGATGGGACCACGCCCCTCCCTCTCGAAAGGAATGCACAAACAGAGGTGAGGGGCATGGATCTTTCGGCGCACGAAAGGACGAAGCTCGGCTCGGGATTTGGAGCAGCTGAATGGGGAAGTCCGCACCTGGAATTGACGGTTGCTTGCATAAAGCCATGCGAGGATGATCTCATTTCCGAAATGAGCACGGCTCAGATGCTTCGTGATAATCCTTGATCAGCGCAAGACGCTGTGCCCACAGCTACGGATACGAATAGACCTTCTATTCTAAGATATGATAGTCCTTACATGTCGGCGGGATTGAGAGCACCTGAGACACCAATGGAGATCCTAATTAATTGTTGTCAATCTGAGATCATATTACTACCCTGATAGATGCCTGGTGGGTCATATGCAGGTAGTAAAAGAGATTAGATGAGGTACGTGATACTATAGAGAAGAAGATCTTTGAACCTGCATGCATTCGAGGAGTGCATCAGCAGGAAACGAAGGAGCTGGAGGGGCCTTCGTGCATCCATAGATTCAATTCCAAGGTTCAAGGCACATATTGAAAGACGCTTGAGATGCAGCCCATGTTCATCTCCAACAATTCCAAGCTTATAAATTGTTGGGTGGCTTATGACGACACTGCACTATGATTATCAGCTCCTGATAAGCATACTCGGAATAAACGGATGTGATGGTGGTTCTCCCAGATGCATCTAAATCATGTTCCAAGGATCCAGAAGAAAGTTCCCCTGGTCCAGATCACAATGTAGGTTGAACTGTGTAAAAAAAGATAGAATCATATTTTTCGAGGGGAGACGCAAAAAAGAAAATAAGAAAAAGATGTTTCATAACCAGCGAATAATCGTTCGAAGGACACGTCAAAACGTTGGTCTGGTAGCCAATCGCATCATGTACGAAATCAGCAAAAGAACGAGGCCTTGGAAGCGCCGTGGATGATGCGACGTCGTCCTATATGCATGCTCCCGTTGAGCACTGCATCAAAGGGTCCCGGAGATATTACCATGCCAGGACAAGGTCCCGAACACAGTGCGGATTGTGTTTGACTTCATCGATCACTATTGCCTCATCCCAGTCCATATAGATGCAAGGGGCCCGTAGTGGCTGTTGAGGACCAAAGATATACTGAATGCTTCAAGCTAAAACCTTCAAATATCGTATATTAGTGTGTCACCTTGGTAAAAAGGTTCTTCTCATCAAACACTGCAGCTAAGAACGCCATTGACACAAAGAAAAAGGAAATTCCTGCTTGGACTCGACGGGAAGATGGGATCTCTGTACATTAGCTTAATCCTGCTTGCATGAAAGCGCCTAACCAACAGTTATTGCATCGTATAGTACTGGAGGGCAGCTGCAGGACAATTCCAACACCAAAAAAAAAAAAAAAAAAAAAAAAAAAAGGTGGAATCCAAAATAGAAAAAAAATAACCGAAGAACCGGGTTCACGGAGAGGCAATGGAGTCGAACTGCAGCCAGCCATTCCCAATCACGCGCTAGGCTCGGGATTTCAACATCGACTAGGGAAGCATGGGCTCGCACTGCGGCAGCACGCGTGATGGTGGGCCCCAAGAATTGAACGGAATAGAAGCCACCAGCAAGCTGAAAATTGCAAGGATAGGAACGCCCAGCAGCGCAGTTTTGGGCAATTTTTCCTTGTTTGACACGATGCGGTAACACTGCTTAGAAGGAGCATCATAATAGACTCAGTGACAGGCACAAGACGGTCAACCCGCCAGTCAGCTGACATGAACTCTCAAGGATTGAGCTGCAGCCCGATTGACGAAGTGGACTTTGATCTCCCCGTCTGCGCCGCCTTTTAATCAAAATCGACGATCTTATTCGGCCCCAAGGCCTGGGAATACGGCCATCGGGCTATTTCGCCGCGGTCCATATTCCAACCAACCAAATGATGGCCTTCCTGGTCCATATTGTGCGTATACCGCTACTTTTACCTTTTCTTTTTCTTGAATTCGGAGCCCCGGGCTCGAGAAATCGGGGTATCGGAGTGTTGGGACGTTCTCAAAATTGGATCCAGCGCGGATTTGACGGATTTCTCTTGACAGGGGAAGGGAATTCCAGTGAGCCAAGCTGGTCAGGAGTGATCACCAGGTGACCCAGCTCGTTTCTTGTTCAAGCTAGACTGTTCGATTCATTCCGAACCTGAAAGCCCCCTCGGTAAAGCCTCGAGGTCGGTGATATGATATCATGACTGACCTTTCAAACGAGACTGCCGACAAAAGGCTGTACCTGGCAGGAGAGTATAGGAGTATGGTGATATCACAGTTCTTGGGCTTGGGCACGCGAGAAGAACTATATACCAGTAGAGACAAAGGTAGAAGATTGATTCCAAACATATTCTACTTCTACCGGACAGGGAAATCAAAGCGATAGCATTATTGCAGATCATTAAGGGTTGCACATCTGCCGATTGTGATAACGAGGGAATAGATATCATGAGCAACGCAAAGGCAAAAAGGAAAGAGCTGAAATGATGGGTTCTTCAGTTCATCTGGAAAGCCATCAGACACTCATTCCCAGCGCAGCGAAGGACATAAGCAAAAATGAAAAGAGCAACCGTAGCATATGAAAAGCAGAAGCGAATTAACCACCGAACGAATGCATAAACTCCTGACCCGAGCAACTCCAATTCAGTCCCGTAACACACTCACCATGAAAGCATTCTCCCTTCCTAAGGTGTTGTCCATGGAAATGAATATCTTAAAAGAGACCCGAGAAATCCACCAACGACATCAAGAAACGCCAAGTAAGAATGTAGATAATCTGTGTAGTTCGACTTACATCGTTCAGTGCTTACTGAAAGTATTCCGCGGGCAGTGCTGCTAGAAGAACGATTGTTCCCAGGCCACCGAGAACAGCGCTAATGACGGCGGTAGCAGTGTAGCTAGCCAGGTTTGACGACGGGTGCGAGGACTTCACCCGCTTGCTTGGACGCTCGGCCTCGGCGAGGGCTGAACCGATGGCTGTAGCAGCCTGGTCTTGCTCGACTTGGTGAATAGTTGCTTCTTGAGAAGGAAGATCACTGGTACTGGGAATTTCAGTATCTGGCAGCTCCATCTCAGAAGCCTTTCGCTTCATTGGAAGTCGAGAAAATGGGGTGGCCCGTTCGCTCTTTGTGCCATTGATATCCGATTCAAAAGATGCAAAGGGACCGTCGTGGTAGCAAGGAGATGAGGGTTGAGGATATTGAAGAGAGGGAATTTCCTCGACAGGTCCGCGCGCTTTCAAGGCATCCCCTGCGTTCATGGGCAGTGGCGGGGAACAGTTCAATAGAGCAGGAATTGTGCACCTGGTTAAAGAATCTGATTTATGAAGGTCTGGTGTCTTGGGGGCTGCAATAGTGGGCACAGACGGGATCTCTTGACATGCGTTCAGGCTGTCCCAAAAGCTCCCACCTAACACTGGGTTATTCCGTCCCGCCAAAATAAGGGGGTTAATGAACTCCGCCTCGCTTTTCTTGTCAACTGAAGAAGAGTCATCCTCGGAGGAGGCCTGGGAGATGCTAGATATCTCTTCAGACTGATCGTCATCTTGAGAGTCATACTCCACGTCGGAATCTAATTCCAGGTCAGATTCCAGAAGATTTCTTGTGGATTCATGATCATTGTAGTTATCCAGCTCGTCACTATCAACGTCATCGTATGAGGCAGAGAGCTCCCGGTCAAATTCAGCCTTGTCGTCCCCGTCAACTGGTGGTTCGGGATTGGAGTTTTGCGGATAGAAGACATTCTTAGGCGCAGGGCCAATATGTTCGTTGTTAATGATCAGTTTAACCGGCCCTGCATGACCGGTCTGACAGGGCTCTTTCAATTCACTAGTCTCTGATGAAATGGGCGTAGGAAGGTGAGATGAAGTCGCCTCAGCCACAGGAGACTTTTCAAAGCTCTGACGTGCCCACCTAGTTTCCTCGATCGGAACCTCTTCAATGTCGCTGTCACTTTCTGGTACTTGGAAAGTGTTGGTAGACGAAACTGGTCTCAGAGTAGGTAGGTTTGCGGCAGGCTGTAATTTATCCACATGGTCGATCTCGACTTCACTGCAATTCCTGAAGATAATATCAGTATAGGTGCAAGGATATTAGACATGGGAAGCTGCATACTCCTCGTCGGACCAGTCGACTGACAACTCGATTGTGAGGCGAACAATGACTGCCGGGAAACGGTCTATAAACATCGCCAGTTAAGAAGAAGCCCTTGAATAAAAAAGTATCATGGTTCAAACTCACCTTCACCATTCTCCACATGGACTCCAAAACGTAGAATATCCCCACTTTGTAGCCGTGCGTTATCCCCATAAAACAGTCGGTTATTGTTCAACCACGTTCCATGAGTGGAGCCCATGTCGACGATTGAGAGTGTCTAGAAATCAAAAATGGATCAGCACGGAGATCAGCCATCTGTAAATCAGATACGAGAACTTCTCACCTTTGTCTCTGCTTGAAAAGTAAACTCCGCATGGTCCCGAGACATCACCCGAGAGTCGTACCATCCATTTTCTGGGCCTGGACGACGGTTTTTCTGCTCACGTTTGGAAAAGCGCCCAATCATCATGAATGGATTCGCGCTCGACAAGGTAAATTTGCGCGTGTAAGGGGAGTGAGGGGACTTTTGCCCCAGTTGTTCAAGGGTCACCACGGCTACAACAATGATATCATATTAGTCGATGTTGATATGTGCCGATGAGAGCAGTATGACCGGCAGATCAGGCTTACCTCGAGGACTATACATGGTGACTGATGCTTGAATGCTGAAGGTTACGTCGTGTAATCAGTAAGGCCAGCACGTCTGCAAGGTGATCCGCAGGAAAGCGTGGCTGGTGAGAGCTGAGTACGTGCTCAGGTGACTGACAAGGCGGCAGGGGATAGGGTAGGGCGGGGTGAAAACAACTCAAGTGAAGAAGACAAAGAAGCAGAAGAAAAGTGAGCAGGTGGTGGGTAAATCCGGGAAGATGAAATAGTGAGTAGTCAGAGAGGGAAAGGAAGAAAGGGAAGAGGGGTAGGATGATGAATCAGGTTGAGGTCAAGGCTCAAACAAACGAGGTGTCGGGACCTTGAGAAACCTTGGGCCAACGTTGTCAGAACCACAAGTGGCACCTACAGGAACTACTTCTCTTCTCTGGTCTTTCCCTCTTCTTTCCAGGGGAAAACAACGCGATGACTTGGGACTCTTAGGCAGATAAGGCGATGATGCTATAGTCGAAGTGGGGCAGCCTTCTTATCATGGGGATCATGTGGATGCACGGTGGATCCCGAGTCTATCCACATTCCACGCCAACATCACCTTGGGAGACGAGGACTACGCGGAAGAGAGAGATTATACCAGTAACGTTCACATTCACCTCTATGGTACACATATTACTTTCCAACATGCTCACATCCATGCAGTTGGCATCAGGAGAACAACAGCCTTGACCCCCCAAGTTTCCCAGTCGCCAATCTTTTTTCGCATATCTCCGTAGCCCAAAATCAAAAGAAAACAAAAGTGGGAAAGGGAATATGTCAGGAGTAATACTAAATACAATCAGAGAATAAACAGCCTGGGCGTGGGGCAAGCCGAAGAAAGCCGAAGACTGGGGATCATAACATAAAAGGGGGGCGATTAGCAAACCCGACTCCAGAATTGAGGGAGACGAAGGCAGAAGCCAAGAAAAACGGGAAGAAGGTAGAGATAGCGATCGCAAAAAAAAGGCGGAAAAAAAGAGCAAGGGGAGGGGAGACATTAATCGAATCGCTGGAATTTTACATGGGGGGACCGCCGGGACCCATGCCACCGCCCATGGCATTCAGGCGAGCAGCCAGTTGAGGGTACTTCTCCTGGACCTCGAGTTGAGTACGGGTGGCCTCGGCGTAGGAGATGGCGTTGACAATCTCGGGCTCGGTGCGAGCGAGCTCGGCAGCACGCTCGAAGTATTTCAGGGCCTGGGAGACCTTGCCCTGCTGCAGGAGAAGCTGGGCCATGGTGCCAACGGCGATATCGCACTCAGGGTCGACTAAAACGTGCTAGATTAGTATGTGGTAGAATGTAAAGAGCAGACTTCGGTCACTTACTGATAAGTGCCTTCTGGCAAAGGCTTTCGGCCTCCTGGAAGTCGTGCTTCCACTGGAACAGGGCCAAAGCCTTGTTGATCAGAGGCAGAACGTTGATACCCATGGGCTTGCTCTGCTTCTCCATCTCGACAGCCTTGTCAAACTTCTCGACGGCCTGGGGGAAGTCCTGTTGGTCCAGGAGAAGCTCTCCGTAGTAATTGTATACATCGGGAACATCCTCGAAGTTCTTCACAGATCGGCGGAAAGTAGCCATGGCGGAGGCAACAGAGCCCATCTTATATTGTGTCACACCGAGCTGAATGTGGGAGAAGATGAAAGATCCATCCAGGTCAATGGACTTCTGGTAGTCCTTGGCAGCTTCGGCGAACTCGCCCAGGATGAAGTGGAGCTGGGCGCGGTGGTAGTAGATATCGGGGTCATCCTTGTCGTTGTTAATAGCGAGTTCGAAGTCATCGGCGGCGGCGTCCTTGTTACCTATGAAATCAATTCGTTAGTATACTTTCTTGATGACTATACATCCGTCGAGTAATCGATATGAACTCACCAAGCTCAAGGTGCAAACTGGCGCGCTTGATGTAGCTCTGAACCAGAGTGGGCTGCAGCTCGACACTCTTGTTCAGGTCCTCCAGAGCACCGGTGGCATTGCCGCCAAGGTATGTGAAAGTAGCGCGCATGTTGAGAGCAAGCGCCTCGAAGTCATCAAGGCCACCAGCAATCAGAGCCTTCTCGAATGAGGCAGCGGCCTCCTCGTAGCCCTCGCCAGTCTTCTTGACCATAGCGATAAGACCCTTGCGCAGCAGACCCTTTCCAGAATCCTCGCTCAGCTCAACAGATTCCTCCAAGCCCTCGGGCAGAGGCTTGGGACGGAAGCTCTGCAGGTAGTTAGAAACGAAGGTAGCGCTGGGGAGCTTCTTGGAGCGGGCCTCCAGAATGGCCTGGCTCTTCTGCTCGGCGACCTTCTTCAGCAGGCGCTCCAAGGAGTTGCGGCTAGTATCGTTGGAGAAAGCATCAATGATGCAGCTAGCGGTGAAGTCGAGGAGAGCGTCGCTAAACTTTCCGAGATTCTCGTAGGCAGTGGCGCGGCGGTTCAGGGCCTTCACGTATTCGCTGTCCATGGAAAGGGCGGCGCTGGTGTCCTCGACGACCTTCTCCCATTCGGACTGGACGTTGTAACATGCGGCGCGGTTCGAGTAGAAGACGGGGTCGGGCTTGCACAGGATAGCCTTGCTGTACAGATAAATAGCCTTGGGGTAATCCTTGAGACCGTAGGCCTTGTTACCGGCCACCTTCAGCTTGGTCGCGTATTCCTGGCGGGTCTTCGAGTATCGTCAGCGGGAACTGGACATCAAATATAACACGGACAGGGAGTTAATTAGAACTCACCTCATCAGACAGCTGACCAACAGTCTCCTCGTCGACCTGGGGCAGTTCCTCGGGCTCATCGGCCTTCTTAGGAGCAGGCTCTGAAATTGTGATATCAGTTACCATTTCACTCGTCATACGATGCAATACGAGGCTACGAACCATCCTGTACGGTCGCAGTCTTCTTCTTCTCTTCCTTGGCCTTCTTCTTTTCCCTGATCTTCTGACTCTTGGTCTTCTTAGGTGCAGGGGAAGAAGCGGGCTTGCTAGAATCGGACAGATAGTAGACAACTCCGGCGCTGGTCACGACAACGGCAACACCGGCAATGGTGTAAACCAAGGCCTTGTTCTCAGACACCCATTTGGAGACGCGATCCCAGACTGATGAAGAGCCCGATGGAGGCAGCTTAGCAGTGTCCAGCACCACGTTCTGGGCGGGTGTAGGTAAAGGTGACTCGCTCGACATGATGTGTGCAGGAACCGGGCACGGCGATCGATACTAGGAGAATCCTGGTTTCTGGAGAGGCAATCATCAATAACCCGAACCCAATGCGCCGAGTCAATGATCGAGAAGGAAGAGACTAACCGGTCCTTTTCTTTTTGATGGCGCCTAAGGCGAGAGGTGTGAGATAGGGAGAATGATGGAGCTTCTGGAGGAAAAGTCAAGAATTCGATCATCCCGCTGCGGCCAATCACGCGCAGCGCGACAATAAGTTCTCCACTGTTTGGAACACCACAACTCGGCTGCACCGGGAAAAGGGATGCGCCGTTATTTCAAAAACCTTCATTCAGCCCGTGCAGCTTTTACTCCCCATCCCTTACCGTGGCCTGAATCCAACCTCTTAGTCTTTGTCTTTTCCAAACCCCGGGAAAGCTTGGTTCTCTGCCGACTCGCAACTAACCGACAGCCCTGCATTAACAAACACCCTTTCAAGTACGCGTCGAGCTATCGAGGGACTCCATCACGATGTCTTCAAGCTCCCCCGTTACCGTTAACGGACATGCTCCGCCCTCCTTTGATATTTTCTCATCGCTTCGTTATGATCCAGAGCTTCCGAAGCTCGCCTTACAGCACCCAGAGCATTTCCCAGAACCTCTTAACTCGCCGTACTACCTCCTAGCCTATCATCAAGACCGCCTCATTAGCGCCGCCCGATATTTCGAATGGAAACAAGCGTTCGAAGAAGGACCGACGTGGATGAACGGAGACTTGAACAGCTTGAAGGAATTTCTGGACTCTAGACTTCCTGATCCACACCGGCCATGGCGCCTCAAGCTCGTAGTACATCGCAGCGGACATGCTTGGTGCGAAGTAGCAGAGGCTGGTCCGATTGATCTCTTCAGCTTCACGCTCCCAGGGACCATTCCCAGAAGAGAGTCTTCTGTCTGGCGCGTCTACGTGGATTCTGAGTCTACATCCCCATCCGGTTTTACCACCCATAAGACCACTGCCCGAGATGAGTATACTGCTGCTCGACTGAGGAGCGGCATCACTACCTTCACGCAAACTGACGAGGTTCTGATTATCAATAACAACGGCGAAGTCATGGAAGGTAGCATTACTACCCCGTATTTCCGACAGCGCGGGGGTCCCAGCTGGATAACCCCGCCTTTGAAGTGCGGGGGCAATGCGGGCACGACAAGACGCTATGCATTAGCACAAGGTTTCTGTATTGAACAGGTGATCACTGTCTCAGACCTTGTGGACGGGGAAGAGTGCTGGCTCAGCAATGGCGTACGCGGTTTCTTTCGTGGCGTGGTTTGTCTGAAATGACGATTGAAATGAAGTACATATGTAGAGATGAGTTGTAAATACCAAATGTGCAATGTGCAATGAATGATGAATGACTCGTTCTGACTGGAATCCGTCTGGATGAAATGATGACATGACGCTGAATTTCTTTTATTGCAAATTTACTAAATGTTCTTATAACATGACATAGGCCTTTGGGCTTCTATTTCTTTTCAGCCTGGACGGGATTGGGGTTCCCATTCCACTCGAGAGAGCGAGCGCGCATAAACTCGGCCACAACCTCATCAGTGACCTTAGACCGACGCTCCTGGAAGCCGGTCACATACGCCTGAAGCTCCTCAATGCAGCGCTTCTTAAGATCACCAGTCATCATCTCACCTTTCTCGTAGCTGACGCGGATGCGCTCGAGCTCTTCATCATCCTCAAGGAAGAAAGTCAGGTACTGGAAGGGAACGTCGACCTTAGTGTTACCGCCGTGCTCACGGTGCAGCTCGGCGCTGGCACCGCCACCAGAGAAAGCGAACTTGTTGATCTTATCCTTGATCTTCTTTGGGGTGTCGTTCATGAAGATAGCAGAGCTATCGATGCTAGCAGACATCTTGGAGCCGGGACCCTGCAAGGCAGGCAAGAAAATGGAGTGGATGAGCGAGGGCTTCTTGTACTTCATCTTCTCGGCGTAATCGCGACATTGACGGAAGTAAGGATCTTGGTCAATAGCACAAGGAATCAAGCAAGGAATCTTGGAGACCTTCTTGAAGTCGTTTCCGAAAATATGAGGGAAGCTAGTAGCGAAAGCTGTGGCAGATTGAGTAGCGCAGAAATGGAACTCTCCAATGTTGTTACTGTCGTTAAATCCGAAGGTACCTCGAATCTGGTTGATTGTGATACGCTTGGCCAGGCGACAGATATTCTCGTAGAAAGCGCCACCGACGAAATCGAAATCGCTGAAGATAAAGGTCTTCTTCATGTCAAATCCAACGGCAATGATGTCCCGTACATTGGCTTTGGTAAAGCGCTTGGCGTCCTCAATCTCGATTTTTTGAGAGTGCATAAATTTCTCGTCATCGGTCATCATGATAACCAGGGGCACATCGAACACATCCTGCAACCACCTAAGAAACAAAATCTCATTAGCGCTATGGTCAATGGCCCAACGGATGTTGATATATCTGGTAAACATACTTGGTGAATTCGAATGGTCCAGTGTGTCCCAAATGCATACTATCACTACTAGGGCCACGGCCAGTGTAGAGATAGAAAGGCTTGCCCTGCTCATGGCAGTCGAGGATCTTGCTCAGGTCACGGTGACTGAACACAATGCCACGGCGCATGTAACGGTGCGGGCGGTGGCCAGTGACCCTCTCGAAGCGCTCCAGAATAGCTGGAGTCAAAGGACTAGCACCAAACTGCTGCACGAGCTTGTCATAGTCGACCGGAAGCAGCTTTCCAGACTCGTCAACACCACCA
Source organism: Talaromyces sp. PF30-5 (assembly GCA_023626375.1). Taxonomy (NCBI): domain Eukaryota; kingdom Fungi; phylum Ascomycota; class Eurotiomycetes; order Eurotiales; family Trichocomaceae; genus Talaromyces; species Talaromyces sp. PF30-5. The sequence continues at coordinate 737,386 of JAMAGU010000008.1, read as the reverse complement.
GAGACATCGAAGGGTGTCACAATCTGACCGGTAGCCTTCTTTGTTTCGGTTTCGGGGGCCTGTTCGGCAAGGCTCAGGTTGGTGAGCGCGGGAGGCTGGCCTGGTTCGTCCGCCATGATGTAGGGATCGCAAAGACTAGAGTTTAAATGAATGATTAGTCTAGCGCCGAATATATTAAGCAATGGTCTTGTCTTACTCTGTGGGGGTATCTTGAATTGACTGCTTAAAACTACAATGAAATTCTTCTGCCCCTCGCGGCCACGATCGTCGGATGAGTCATGCCGCTATCAATGCGGGTTTTGATTGGACGATTGTACGCATCACATGATCACCCCGCACTACATATCTCAATTGATACTATAGAGATGTTTTGATGCTGAACATATTCTCTGCTACCTATGATTGCGTGTATGGTCAGTTTTTCATATGAATGACGCGGCCTACTCTCAATTATTGGGGCTATTAGTACCTAGTAGAATGGTTTTAGAAGAAGACTCGTCATCTTTCTTGGATTCCTGATCGTTTACTTGATCTAATTGTACGACCAGATAGCGCATAGGTACGATATTAAGAGAAAATCAAATAGAAATCGAATTGTTTCAAGATACGGTGGTTTTGCATCAATTAAGCTCTGTAAGCCAAAAGTTGTATGAAATTATGACCTATCTATTCATGTCGCTTGCCGCTCACGATCAAGGGCCAAGAACACCAGTTCAGAATTCCCAGAAGCATAGATTGTTGGAAAATTTGGTTCAACGGTCAATGTCGGTCATACCAGCTGAAGAAAAGTCATGGTGTCGCCTGGGGTGATCATAGTATCCTGCATCGAAAGTAAAAGTTGTCTTCCAGAACCTTCAACGTGTGCAATCTCGTGCATACTTGGCGCACCCCTTGAAGGTCGTGAGCCCCACCTATTTCCACACTAATTCTGGGATGACGCTTTTTTGACCAATCAAAGTGTAGCAATCAACTGGGGATTAACAACGTTGACTTCCTCAGTTACTTCCGCATTGCCATCGTCTAGTACAATATAAATTCTGACACAGGGTAGTGAGATTGACAATTCACGCTTCTACATACCGCGCAAGTACGAAATGGCTTCGATTGCCATTGTATTGGCTAGTAACTCTGTAATCACCCGGCGTAATAGGCCTGGTTTGGTCGCTGTTTTTGGTGAGTCTTCTTGGTTTCGTGACTGCAATTTTCCCAAATGCGAGCTAAGGACATGATTAAGCTATTCTTTCCTGCCACGCATTACAAGAGCTTTAATGTTCAGAGGCGAGATCATATAGTCCGCAATCGAAGAGTCAATACAGTTGAAGGGCTGACGTCTTGTTTAATTGAAAGAGTGTTGCTCTGAAAAAGAGCAGCAATTGTCTACTCGGCAACATTATGCGTTGGAAAAGTGGAAGACCACACCCTTCCCTTGATTGGGAACTTTGGAAGAATTTATGCTGAGCAATACAGTCGGTTGGCACTAGTGGAATAGGCGAATAAACCGCTCGCGCATTCATCCGGAATACTGATGCCTCTCGTCCTTACCTTATCGGACGAGACCAGACAAGGGCAACGGAGATCATCAAAGAGTTAGTGCAGGAAATAAAACCGGACGCAAATATTACTTTTATAAAATCAGACGTGTCCTTGTTGCGCGAGGTGGACGATGCATGCAGACTGATTCAGCAGAACGAAAACAAACTGAATATTCTATTTCTGAGTCCTGGAATAGGTACTATGACGGGCTGTGATGGTATGGTGTTCTAATATCGAGTGGAAACCTTGGAAGTTTCTCCTGGTACTGAATCTTCTGCAATATATCAGAAACAGACGAAGGCCTTGACAAAAAACTTAGCCTTCACTATTACTCCGGTATGCGTTTTTGCGGAGCCTTCTGCAACAGCTGATAAGGGGCGCTCATTCAAGCCCAGCTGCGGAGCCTTAGTCCTCTTTATCGCGCGTGGTCTCTGTTCTAGAAGCTGGGAGTGAAGCTTCTCTGAACTTGGATGACCTTTCGCTCAAAACCAGTGGCACTACTCGCTCCGCAACTGTGCAAAACATGCCATCACAATGAAGTCCGTTTCAATGGAGCACTTGGCCTGTCGATATCCGCAAGTGTCATTCATCCACAGCTTTCCAGGCGTCGTTCAGACAGGCCATAACCGCGATTTTGACACGGTGGCCAAGTACGCTCTTGATGTCTTGATGGTTATTTCCAAGCCTTGGGATGTTCCGTTCAACGAAAATGGAGAGAGGCACCTTTACGCCGCCACGAGCTGAGGGTTCCATCATATGCATACAAGGAGACGTTTCCCAACGGCTGCGGAGGGATCTGATGGTTGTAATGGTAGTGGATTCTACAGATTGAACACATTTAGCTCCACCTACAAACCTAGTAAAAGCATGGATCGTTACCGTGCGGAAAGCGTGAAAAGCCTGGTCTGGGACCCTACCACCTGCACTGGGGTCTTTGCTCGAGTCCGTGATAAAGATACTGGTAAGAAGTAAATTTCATGTCGAAAATGGTATTTGTAGAATTCCTAGAAGAAAGCACATGTGGCCAATGTTCTTAGTTTATAGCTTTGTTACCTTTATCTAAAGAACCACCATATATTATTCGCTTGAATTGTGCGCAACCATGAAAATGGAGCCCGAGCGTTTCTGTAACATTTGAAGATCAAAGAGAGTGGTCCAGCGTGTGGAATTATCAAATCATGACACAGGAACTTTTAGAAGATTTGGTGGTATAGCAAGAATCGTCAGAAAGACCAAGAATGTGTTTCGTAAGATAATAAAGCATGTAATATTACTACTCAATTGTTTCGACGTGTCCCACAAGCTCACCCTGGACCCATGCGAACAAAGTTTCTTGAAGATCACGATTTTGAGCAAGCTCTGATCCTGACTCTTCTTTCCCCACAGGGCCATAGTACTGTCCACTTTTGACATCAGGACTCACAGCAGCAAAGAGCTGCGAGAGCGCACCCTTTTCGACGGGCGTCGCAAACATGATCGCAGCATAGAGGAAAGGCTTCAGAAAGCAGCCGGTTGAGGAATGATGGAGATTGGTTGCCACCATACCCGGGTGAACAGGAACTATTTTGACTTCCTTTTCCCTCTCGGCAAGAGCTCTTGCATAATGAAGATCGGCGAGCTTTGACATTGTATACCGGGCAGTTGTATGCCGGTCGGACATTTTCGTGTGGACCTCGTCGAACTTGTAAACATCGGTGGGAGCACGAGCGTGGGCAGCAGAGCTCAACACCACGACTCGGGCCTGTGGGTTGATTTTGGCCGTTTTTCGCAACGCGGGCAGCAAAAGCTGGGAGAATAATGCCGGGCCCATCACATTCGTTCCGAATTGTATTTCGTAACCCTCCTTTGTGAGCCCTTCCGGCGTCATCATTATTCCAGCATTGTTGATAAGGATGTCCAGACGAGACTCGCGACGACGAAACTCGGCGGCGGCAGCTTTTATACTCTCGAACGATGCAAGATCAAGTTGGAGGAATTGAATGTCAGAAACATCTGGGTGGGATTCGCGGAGGTCATGGATTGCCTTCATAGCCTTGTCTTTCGACCGAGCAGCGAGGTAGATTTTAGCTGGATTGTGCAAGCTGAGCTGGTGGATGGTTTCATAACCGAGCCCTGCATTACCTCCAGTGACAATTATGACTTGCCCTCGGAGATCGGGGATGTTATCGCTGGAGAATGTAGGCATCTGAGGCGTATCGGGGTGAAAAAATTGAAGACAGAGCTGTTAGAAGGGGTGTTTCTGTTCAAGAAGTAAAAAGCTCTGAATTTCGTTGAGTAGTCCTGCCGCATATCCCTTCTTATAGAAGCTTTCTATCACAAACATGATAAGCTCCTGGAGCCAAGCTATGGCCCAGAGAGCTGATTGGCCCAATTCGCGTCAGCAAAGCCATCACCCACTGTTTTGCATTTGCTTGGTCCACGGGTCCACTAGAAAGAATCATCCATAACTCGCGGGCCCACCGAACTTAAACTTCAATCCTCCTTTCCTCTCGCGCCAGATAGCTGATGACTATTTTGCAGCCAATGGATTCAAGCCCGCCTCGGATAAATGTGGGTGCCGGTACGATTTCATCTCGGGCGCGGGTTCGCCAGCCGGAAGAAGACTGGACAGAGATCACGGACCCTAGTACACGACGGAGAATGCAGAATAAGCTGAACCAACGTGCTCAAAGTGGGTGGACCAGCTGAATACGATCTTAGTCAATCTAATTAGCAGACCCACTAAAAGTTTCATCATAGGGGACAGGCGGAGAATTATACGCGACCAGCAGAAAGAAACTATGCAGCAGAGAAAGGACAATCGAAAGAAACCATTCATTCTTCCGAGGCCGAGACAGGTGGCGAAGTATCACCAGCCAGCAAGCCTTGCAGAAGCAGCTGTCATGATGGCAACGTTCGACCGAGAAGCATATGAGAAATACTCCACAGGTAATCCTTGCTTGGATCATCTCATAACACTATCCAAATTCAATGTCCTGCGTGCCTTCATGCAAAACCTGGACATCCTTGGTATTCCGCTTCAGGGTATCGAAGATGATATTCTATCTCCATTCAACAAACCCCTGCCATCCCCATATGAGGACAGAGAACTCCCCGCAGGCCTTTCTCCAACCGCTGTCCAGATTCATACCCCTCATCATCCTTGGCTAGATTGCTTTCCTTTCCAGCAAATCCGGGACAACTTGATACGAGTCGCTCATCTATTCAATGACTGCGATCTCTGTACAGACATTATGGATCCGGCGGATGGAAATGTTGGAATGGTTATATGGGGCGACCCGTGGCTGCCTTCAAGTTGGGAAGTGTCCGAATTCTTTATCAAAAAATGGTTCTGGGTCGTCCAGGGGTGCCCAGAAATTTTACAGTCGAGCAACATCTGGAGGGCGAGAAGAGGTCTCAAGAGGCTTGGTCTAAGATCTATATCGTCAAATACTCCGAGACCATCTTACGTTGACAACTCTCCAAGAGTGTGAGAGAACTCCGCTGGCTTGCTATATCTATTGTAGCATATGGACTTTCACCCCTACAACTTGATTGTGGATGATAGCCCCATAGCCTCCATCATTAACTGAAAAGGGCCTTATGTGACCTCTCCTTTTCTTCACGTCAAATAATGACCGCTTGTGGACTATCAACATTTGAACACATGATTCTACTTCGACTTTCGGGATATTTCGAGCATCTCGACTTTCAGTATCAAGCTATGATTAAATAGCAATAACGGGAACAGGGAGCATTCCTGCGTATTGGTCTCTTGCTATGAGCATACTCGGTGGCGGTATCGACTTATTCCCACTGTACCGAAATATATGGTGGTACAGCCACCTCTGCTGTAGGGTCGGTGTATTCCAATGTTTCTTCAAGTTCAATGTTTCAGGCAATGTGAGAGATCCGAGTCTCAGCCTCAGTGATGTTTGATGCAGTTGGGCAAATTTCTTCCAGGGCTTTCAAAAATGTGACTTCCCGAGCTGATCTTCCTACTGCTCTGAGAATGGTGTGCATTCAAAACGCCACAAGAAGGCAACCCATAGACTCGATTGTGGCAGTCAGATCGGTAGCTCGCTGTTTGAAATAGAAATGGATGAGGCCAATTTCAGTATCTTTTTCACGGACTCACAAATGTGCAGGTCCTAATTTAAATAGTATTTTATTCCCATTTCATTTCCATTCCCATGAAGCTCTTAGTTTATCACTTAGTGCACTTGAAGGCCAGTAATTATTATCCCGTACTGAGTTCACCACAATATCCATCAAGGCCCCTTGCTCTTTCGGATCTGTGAATCTATCCCCGCAAATAGCAATAGCGATGCATGCCGTTAAAAGAGCAGTGGGCTCTTGCCGATTGGAGAGCGCAGTGCCACAAATACTCAAGACAGTTGACTTTAATCGCGCATCTATCGACTCCATGGCACTCTTTTGACCGGGACCAACTCTGGCGATAGTTGGATCATAGGCTGTTAGTAGGATATCTACCAAGCCAACACTTTGCTCAGCAACAATATGACAGTCATTCAGGAACCATTTCTGTGGAAATATGAGACCCCTTTCTTGATCAGGAGGCTCTGAATATACAGGGAAAAGAGCCAGTGGTTTTCCTTCTAGCCAGCGATCACGGAAGACTACTAGTTCCTCATATCGCGAAAGAGATTGTTGAGCACGGTCATCATAGCAAAATTGAATGACGTGTGCAGCAATTATGAGTAGGCGATTGACAAGAACGTGGTCAGGCGCGGGGCCCCAAGAAAGATAGGCATCGCAGATATCAAGGGATAGCCGGAATGGTCGCTGTTGAGAAAAGGCCATGTGAAATTCCTGTCTGAATCCGACCCAGAAGGCAGCATAGCGGAGTCCCGTAGAAGATAATGCTAAGATTGCCTGGGCCTCAATGAACATTTGAAGTCCTCGTGTCGCGGTGTCTGTGGGTATATCGATGAATGGTGCTACATCGGCGTTGTAAGTATTTATTATCAAACAAAAGGGGTCGAATGAAAGTTCACGTTCATAACATACAATCCAGCTCTTCGTAGAAGCGTAGAACGACTGCTGCCGCAAGTAAATTCTCGTCCATAATAGCATCAGGCTCATTGGCGAGAAATCTCAAATGGGCAATACATCGACTGTGATAGTCGAGGACAGCTGTTTCACTAATAATTAAATCTTGACGTAGTCCAAATTTCTTGATTTTTTCTTTCTGCTTCTCTTCCGGCAATGTTGTGAAATGCCTCGCTGAAGCGGATAAAACTGCATTGAAGAGAGGTTGACAAGACCGTACTCTTTGAGGCACAACCAATCCAAAATGTCGGTTTGGATCGCATATATCGAACTGAAAAGTGAGTTTGCAACCCACAAACTTATACTAAGTAAGTATTGCGTACCCATTTTGCTAATTCTTCCACGAAGTATCGTAGTAAAAAGGCCTCTCCAAGATTTACTTTATAAGGAAAAGCCGGATCTTCAAGTTGTCTTTGGGGAAGAGGTAGAAACAGTAAATTCTAGTCAGTATCAACACAGTACTAATTTTATCAGACAGATACACTTGTGCACCAATAGGTTAAGCCGTGTATGAGGGAAAGGGGAACTTGACCCATTCGACCAAGCTTTAACGTGTGAATCAACTCACAATGGCTTGTCGACTGCGACTTGGGGACTGCCAACATAAAGAAGATGCCGTTTGGAGTCCAGCTAAAGGGGACTCGTGGGAACCTGACTCTTTAGCACTATCCCCGGAAGAAACCTGTTGTGCAGGGCTATAATCTTCTTGAAAAGCTATATATTTCGGGGTTTCATCAATATACTTCAGCTCTATCAATGAAGTCAGTAGCAAATACCAGTAAATTGAAGGAGTGCTGTTCGAAAATGACATACGCCCTTCTCGCGGTTTAAACGTTCTCTGTGTTGACGAAAAGTGCCGAAACCGCAGTCGATTCGGGTCCTCGCGAACACATTCACGGTCTGCCTGTTCACATCGCGTACATCTGGGCTTAGCGCGATCACCTAAGACTCTGTCAGAACGTAAATTCTGAATGAAGTCAGAGGGTTGCTTACATTTCAAATGGTTTCCTGCGATGCAAGGTAAATTAGTCGCCACGAGTCCATGCGCTGAAGGTCAATTACATACTCCGACAATTGGCACTGATAGATTCTTAGTTGATTGTATTAACTTAGAGAAATCCTTTGCATTTACATACCATGGTCTGACTCTTGGGGACATTGCAGGGTTGATTGTAATTGCGGTCCTGGTTGGGCTACCCCCGCCGAAATGGATAGCGCGAGATTCTTCGGCGTGGATCAATCCTGGGGAATGTCGGTAACGGGTCAGCTGACTTGCTAACAACAACCAAAATCCACACGATTTATATTTGATGAATTAGTTATAAATTCTCTTTGACTCCCTGTCATTCTTGCTAATCAAAAATTGAACATGTGTGTATATGGCGATTCAATGTTCTATTTCTGTTCCTTCAATGCATTTATGCCCTAGGTTTTTTCTCTTTTTAGATAGCGTACATATTCTATGAAGATCGATCTTCAACATTTGAACCTTGAAAGTTGTTGACTTGCTTAGCTATCTTAAAACATGATTGTATTCGCATATAACCTTCTGGGCGCGACTTCGAGCCCCATCAGATTTACAATCCATCATCAGGCGTCCAAATCTTGAACCACCTCTGATCAATATTTGGGTCACCTCGCTCGCAAAATCGCAAATCTGTGCTCAATCTAATTTGACCGGTGGTATCCTCATTACGTCCACTGGCATGTATACTATGCGGATCATGAAATACCACATCGCCGGCTTCGTAGTTTGTAACAAGCCATTTATGTACCCCGTGCTCAGAGTGCATAGTCTGAAATTCCTGGGGAGAGTGCGAAATCATACCGCCTCCAACTACCATGTTGTAATTGTATGCTGATACTCGTTCCTCTGTTGTCATAAACTCAGCACGCCCGTTGAAGTCGTCTTCTATCGCTCGACCAAGCGGCACGGAGTTCTCAAGGTAGCAAAGGCCACCTCCATTTATAGCGATATCACCTATAGGATATACTCTGAGTCCATATATTCACTCGATATGACTTTTTCTTTTCTCTAGAAAGACTTACCGATTGGTACCCAAGCAGTGAGGAAAAAAGCATCACCCGCTCTTAAGAACAGTTTATCATAGTGTATCCCAGTACCCAATCCAAAGGGCACGTTGTGACGCAGCATTGTCCGATCTAACAAATGATGATCATTCCAGTTCATGAAATTCCTGATAAATCCAGTCAAGACAGGATGCTCCACAAAGGAGCGATAATTAGGCTCCTTATGCGCGTCGATGAGGATCTGTGCTTCGGTATCATCTGCTGGGAGACCTTGGCCACCAATGCCTTTATGGGAGTCTGGGTGGGAGGAGAAGTTGAAGATACCATCTCTTGGGGATGTCCCGGGTTCCAAAAGTGAGGTGTTTGAGTACTGGGCAAAGTAACTATTGAAAGATATCATCAACGTGCTGAACTGGTACTGATCACAGGGGTTCCCCAAATGGCTGAAATGGCTTACTTTTCTCGTGCATCCAAGACATCTTCACGCGGTATCAGCCCTTTCACGAACAAATAGCCATCTTGCCTGAGGCGCTCTCGCATCTGCTCAACAGGCATTGAGACTGATGTGGGCCGTAAGAGCCCGACTTTCTCTGTGGATATCCTGCCTCCATTTTGGGCGAATCCTTCAGGAAAGCAATCCTGAATTGAACCGCTCAGGATGGGGGGTGCCCCAAGTTGCTGAGCGGCCACTGCTGCCATATTTGGGAATCAATGAGATGAACGGAGGAGGAAAAAAGAATAAATGCCACGTCTTGCAAATTTTAATCGAGAAATTGATATGATGACAGCTGATCTGGGATGGTCATGGAGCCATTGATCAAGTCATGTTCAGAGCAAATCTGAAGCCAATCAAATCTTTGGACTTTGGTTATTATGGGGCGCCACTCCACGAATGGGATCCACTTCTCGGCTGATTCCGTGGTACGCTAACCGTATTTGGATATGCACTCGCCGAAATATTTCCCATTACGAATAAAGTCGGCGAGACTAACCTCTTTAAGGGTACATTCAGTCGTTTGTACTTAGATTTGCCCTTCAACACGAAACTCATTACAGAGACACAGCCCTATCTGAAATGCGGGGGAAACACTAATGTATATGCGGGCCGTCGAATTTTGAAGCTACTTGCATTACCGGGGTGGCTTTGTGGAGATTTTTGAAGTATATAGATGACTTCATTGAAAGTAGGTGGACAAGGTGGAATAACCAGTTCATCATTAAATGTGACTGATTCAAATGCTGACTGAATCGGCAAGCCAACTCCATTGCCTAGGTAGCCCCTCAAGTGCTCTGTGTGGTTTCACTTCCGACTTTCTAATTCGCACGTCACCAAAAGCGCACCGATTTCACCGATGATGCAACGAGATGCAAATAATCTAGTACACTACCTATTGGAGATATTGTCATTGGCAGTTTTCTCGCACTCGTAAACAGTGCTGGATCATATGTAACTTAAATAACTGTATCAAATATAATCTAATTTCAAGGCAACGAGCTGCCTACCTAGATTCGTCGACTCAAGATCGTATCTGTTCTCCTCGAGTTCATAAAGAGAGCGGTTTGTGCACGAATAACTGCGTTATTCTCAAGTTGCTGGATTGACATAGCAAGTTTAATATATCCCTCCCCGTCCAGCTCTTGCAGTGCTCGTTTCAACCAAACGAGACATGTGATTGGTTTGTGGCGGGAGACCATGCTTATCCGCAATGCTATAGCCTCATGCCAGTCCGGTTCTATCTCACCAAGTTTGATAGCAATAACCAAGCTTTTTGAGCCAGGAACTCCGCTGCTTTCTTTGGATTCGTATTCGAACTCGAACCCAGTTCTCTCATTGTTGACCATATGAAATATCCTGCCATGCGCTGGACTGAATGCAAGATAGAGACCCCAGTGAAATTTACCGTACTCGTCGAGTTCTGAAAGCAGCATGTAGAATCCATTGGGATTGAAGGCAAACTCGCCGTTCTGAAGCCTATCAAGATATGCCTGGGCGGCAGTAGCTAGTGACATTGGTGCGAGGCAGCAATGAGGATGAAAGGAGTAGTATGGAACGATTTTCTTTCTTTTGGAAAGCCCTATGTCTTCAATGATGGATTGGTATAATTGGGTAACTCATTTGAAGAATCGACGTTGGCCTTTTTATAATAGTTACATCTTTCAAAATGCTGTTGCCGGCTCAATTGGGGGGGGGGGGGGGGGTGGGGGGGGGGGGGGGGGGGGGGGGGGGGGCGGGGGGGACGC